>JAQFXU010003086.1:0-17604 GCA_034693705.1 Spatulosminthurus flaviceps | reverse complement strand
TTTTCTTCTTGATACGACCCCCTAAGCATTCCACGGGGTACTTGACTACAGCTACAACCACCCCAAAATTTAGCCTTAGCAAGTCGTTTTTTGGTAAGAAAAAAGTGCTCCAGGTGAACAACCAACTTGGTTTTTCCTTCAGTAGCCACTAGATAGGAAATGTAATGTAATATTGAACGGAGCAAGACTCTACTATAGACGAAACGATCTAAAATGCCAGCTACAGATATTATTCCTGTCAACATTTGAAGTTTGCAAGTGATTTTGGCTTGGAATCATTGAAGCATCCATCCATCTTTGCTTTTGGTATGAAGGACAAAATAAGAGGAGTCCTAATTTGCCCAGTTATAAAATAAAGATAATATACATGGAAGGCCTACATGAGAGAGCTTACATACATTTATTTTCAAGTTAATTGGCCCTATGACTGATGTGTACATGTGAAAAGTCAAGAAACTTGGGGATTATCTTGTTTAAGCCAATAATTTCTAAAGGATTCCCTTCGCCACTAGCGCTTTAGCTCAAGTCAATCTTTTCCGTAATCTGTGCTTGAACAAGCTGTACTTAATTAGTACGTGAATTTGTTGAGTTGAAGGGTTGGCCAAGTAGAGAAGGGGAGGACTTGTTATAGTAGTGTGTAAATATATACATATATTTATATATGTATAGATACGTATCTTGTAATTTCCTCTTAGTTTAGGAGGAGTTTTTTGATCAGATTCAGGGAGGAAAGGATTTAGGAATCTCCTCATTTATTATTAATGCTGAGGAGAAAGCAACTTTCTCGTCCGCTTACCCTCCCAATGACATGTTTCTACAACTTGCTTCCAGATAATACGTACGTAGTTTTCCCTGACAGACGTAACTAGAACTACCACATGCATCGACAAAGAATCCGCCACTCAGGCTTGACAGAGTTTCTACTTAAGTATCTCTGTTCTTTCCTTTGTCTTAGAGATTTGGTTGCTAGAGACAAGGGATTGCCAAGGACTGATAGAAATCTTTTTTTTTCTCATGTTAATGGTCCAGTAAGTTAATTCTAAATAGGATCACGAGGGTAAGTGGGGAAAGATTATTCTGGTATTTATCAAAATAATTTTTTCCTCTCTCCAAACTGTACTTAGTTCATTGAGTGGAAATAAATTGGAGCGGTCAACCGATAATAATTAAAGAAAGAGGAAATATGTTCGCCTATTTTATCCACGGGTAAACCAACTACTTTTTATCCATTTTTCCTTTCTCATATATTTGTATAGCTCTGGATGAGGTAAAAGTTGTGGGCATATGGATGTACTTTCTCCCTTGAATATCTGAGACAGAGAGAGAGAGAGAGGGAATTAATGTTCGTGTGCAAAATGTAATAAGAAGTAAAGTGGTGGGGGAAGAAAGATTGTATTTTTTGACATGTACCATGTAGGCATGGACCAAATGTGAAAAAAAACTAAACTTTTCAATTTATCTGACATGTACGATAGTGGGAAAATAAATACGTAGTTCAGCTGTAAAACGACAGCTGGCCAAATTTAAGGCTACATGAGCGGTCATGCAGGCTTTTTTCTGTCCGAATGATATTCGGATTAAAAGCCGACAAGTCGACTGCGTTTCCCCCGATTACACGGCTAGTCCAAATAAGGGGAAAAACGGAATTTGGCTATTTCTCCAAAAAAATAAGCTATGAATTGCTATAAACACCAATTGTTTATTCAACCTACACAGAACATTTTGCCAAATGTTATTGCCCCGACTCCCTTCCACCGTGCCGGACTAGCTGGACACAGTCAATTTCGTTAACATTGGGTTAAATGGAGAGAGATGAGCTACAAGAATGCGCTATGCTTGAATAGCCTGTACTATGTAAGATTAATGAAATTTGGAAAAGTTCAATTTTTTTTATTTTTCTGAGTTGGAATTTTGCAAATGTGTCCCGTGGGTTAAATCCAGGGCTTGAAATTGGTCACTAACTCAGAAAAATTAGATTTTTTTCATCTGTCACTTCCAATTTTGTTTTTCATAGAAAATTCATGATTTTTACATACATGTTGTTCGAGCAAGCTGTTGTAACTCATGTCGGTTCATTTAACCTAATGTTAAGGAAATTGACTCATCGACCCACTCTGTTCATCACAGTGCAGTGGCTTGAGAGCACTAACATTTTACAAAATAAGTTGTGTGCGCATATTTTCTCTGTGAATAGCTGTCGTGTTGTCACAATTCCTAACTTTAACGCTTTTGTGGAGAAAAAGTGGGATTCCGTTTTTTCCCTTCCTTGGACTAACTGTGGGATCGCTACAAAAACATATTTGAGTATAAAGTCGGATTATCTTCCACTTTCACCATGCTCCCGAAAAAAAAATCCGCCAATATAAATCTTCAAAAAAACATCAGACATGCCCCCAAAATACCTTTGCATGTATGGAGCCAAGTAACACGGATAATAATAAAATATTTTTTCTAGATAATATTCTTCCCCCATCAGCACACAGTTCTCATAAATTTTCACATCTAAAGATTAAAGTTGAATGTTCCAAGGAAAATGAGTTTCCCTGAAAAAAAAAGAACCTTAAACTTGCATTAGTTGCAGGGAAGCAAAGATAGACAGAATTTTGTCCTCAAATACATACGCATGGATTTTGATTTTCTTCAAAGATGTTTGTCATAAATTGCGGAAGTTCTTCAATCTTGCCTTTACCCCTTCATGTCGTGTACAACTCCGCGTTCATTGAGCCTTGAGAGTCAACTATACGGATAAATGGCCATTTAGAAATTACAAGGGAGGATGAGCATTTTCAGTTACCATGACTAGTTTTGATATTCCATGGGATTTTATTTATCAACAGAGGGCAATTTGGTCCGATGAAATCCAGTCATACGTTTTTCTACACCGATCTCTATTTTTTCTTCTAATATAAATGGCTTTTTAATTGAGACAAAGGGAATTGTTGTGCTCCTTCCAAGTCAACTCCGAAAATTGATTCCAGTCGAGATTGGATGGGGAAAAACCTTTCAGCTCCCTTGAAATTTCTTTCTTAGACTTTCCTTTGTTACCACACAATAATAATAATACTTGTTTTTCTTTGCTAAACCTGTCATTACGTTTTATTATCTTCTAATTGAGGACGTGCCCTTAAAGACTTTCTTTATCCTGAGAGGAAGTTGGGGTTAATTAGTGGAGACCTATTGACTTTTAAGGACAATTCTTGAGCGATTCGGTTATTTATTCTTCGCTCTCCTATTTAAAGCTCTTAAAGTAGAAAATGGTAGCTCTTGCTTCCAATTTTCTTCCCTGACATTTAGTAAGGTCAACCATGGAGGAGGGAATTAATTATGCTTCGCATCTGCTTCCTCTCCTTGGTGTGAGTCCTTCCTCAGTTTCTCCTGATAGACTCACATGTGAATGTAAACAAGATTATTAGCATAGGACAACTATTGGGCGGGGCCCGTCCCATGTCTCTCCTAATTTCTCTCCTCAAACTTCCCCTGGCTCCATTTTGCTTCTCATTAAACCTCATTTTAAAGGGAGCTCAGAAAGATTTAGTCAACCACCCAACAAGAATAGTGAGAGACTCTTGCCAGGGAATCCACTTTCACAATTATGTTGAACGTGAAACATGAAGGAAAATACGACTGAACACACAATTAATTACATAGTTTCCCTACTCCTGGATCTTGTCGACGTGTCTCCGGGTCTTGGCTCGGTATACACGCGAAAACGTCCAAACTTTAAAACGTACACGTTTAAATTAGCGTCCACGTAGAAAATTACAAGGTGGAGTCATAATAGTCGACAAGACCAAAGTTATGGGCTGATCCGTATTAACTGGAAAAATTCCGAAGCCTGTTACTACTCTTTATTCCAATTGTAAAGAAATCACTGGTGGCTCCACATTTCAACTATGCGCTATGGTAAACTTTACAACAGGAGAACCCTTTGTGGCAAGAGTTTTAAATAATATCTCTTAATTTCAGGGTCAGACTCAGAATGCGCATGACAGGTCAAACAAAGTTTTAGGAATAGTGTACGTATTCTCCGGTGGAACTGAACTATGAAATTATTATGGAAATTTCCTTGTAGCTTCGCCCGTTGGAGACTCACAAAGCAAAATGTGCTAAGCACCGCTAAAAGACTATGTAAAGTAGAATGAAATCCTGGGAAAGTGTCCACCTCAATTTTGTAAAAATAGCATGGAAGATTTTTGTTTCGGATGTTAAAAATGTCTCATCCTCATCTCTAGATGAATTTTCAAGACTGGCTGGGGAGTTGGCGGCCTTTAAATTCTTGGATATTGCACATCCTTCTACGTAAAGCATTCACGCTTTGGTAGATGAATACATGGGGAGTGAAAGTGGTAGTATAATTAGATTTTACATCATTACGTTGAAGAGGTAGACAAGGAAAGCTTGAGCTTTTGATGTTTCGCACCTCGTAATAAGAATTTATTATTGTAACACACTCTGAAGTAGAACCACCATGAAAACCCTACATCTTTCAGCTCGAGTAAATTCCATGGTAAAAGTAACATTGACAATTTAAAGCTACGCCTTATCTCTCAAATCCAATTGTTTCAACGAGTTGGGAGCTACAAGTACGGTGTTACACCCTTCACTAAAAAAATACCAAACTCATCTCTACGTATCTATACATACATATACATATTTACTCTACTACAAATTCCCTCCTCAGAGAAATATATATCTCCACAAAATCGGAGGTACATAATATATTCATACATGGAAAAAAAACCAAAAGTTCAAATTTTCATGTTTTCTCAACACGGAACAGAATATCTCCCGAGAAGGGAGATAAAGGGGAAATTGAGCTGGTTCGAGTTCCGGAACGTTGGAAACTTGCAAAGTTCTTCCATATTCCCCCTTCATTTTGATGAAATCCTTTTTGTGTGCTCTTGTAAAAGAAAATTTTTTTACAAGATAACTCGGCCCAACTTTTAGCTCATATTTTCCAAGTAAACTGGAGTCAAGCCATGGTTGAATCCATGGCTGAAGTTGACGTGTAGTTCCGTAAAGCTCCCTGAGATTACAAGCTGTCGGTTTAGGTTCGAAGATGCGGGAAGGAGAGAGAGAGAGAGAGAGCTCTTTTTGAGTATCATTTGGCCATATTCAAAACTAATACATCCTTGATATTCTGACGCCCAGACCTTCCTTTTGTGGCCATTTCTAAGCTGAACAATATACACAGTTAATTTACAAGTTACGTTCCTCTCAACGATTTTAATGCCACTCTCCAGTCCTCTCTCTCTCTCTCATGTGTACTTAATAAATATTGTGGGATTGCCGACGGGCGAAGAAGAAGAATAGCACTCAGGGCTGAGAGGCGAAAAGAATTTATGACTCGGTATAGTCAGCTTCCATGAACAAAAGCTTCGATTCGTGCCTATACAACATTCGTTTGTTTATGGTTTTATTTTATGACAAGCTCAGCATGCGTTTCCCAGCTCTTAAAACATGACACCACCCACCTCTCTCTCTCTCTCTCCAATCGCAATCACATCAAATGCACTGTGGTTTTTTTTTGGCACGGTTAATAACTGACCTTGAAAAGGTTTTTCACAGCAGGAGTCCCTTTTCCCTACAGTAGTAATTAATTATTAATATGATTTCTTCACCTCTCCATCATACATAGCTACAAGTTTAAAATTTCTTCTCCGACACGCAAAAATGTTTTTCTGTAGTAGTGCATAAAAATTTTAACCATTGAGAAGAAAGGGAAATTTTACGAGCAAAAAGCACGTGATTTTGTCTCACAAAAATTCCTTAACAAGAACCTTTTTATTTCCAACTTGAGGGCAATGATCCTATAAAATGAGCAATATGATTTTTACAAATGTAAAAAGGGAAAAGAAATAGATGGTTAATTTGAATTTCTTTTGCCTGCGCCTGTAGATTTATTTAAAAAAATATAAATCCAAGTATCTATTCCCCTGTAAGCATCCTGTTGTAAGATAAAGAATTTGGCAATATTGATTATAGTCCAGAGCATTATCTTGGGTTAAGTGACCTATGAATTAGGATGGCGGCGCCGTGGAGGCTTGAGACTTTGCAAGGTCTTACCGTGCGCATCTCTTATTAAACCACAATGCAAGTAATCTCCATAAGTAAGAGAATTAGCAAGTAATTCACGTGCCAACTTGCTGACAAATGGTTTGGAAAATGTCCGAATAAAATTTTCCACACAATCAATTCTCTCATTCTTATATGGAAATACTTCCGCAGATTTTTCCACTTTCGATAAATAAATGTTTAATGTGCAATTATTAGTAACTCAGCCTTTTCATTGTAGAGGAGACATTCCGAGTACATGCGAGAAACTATGGTGTAGAAACAGGATACAAAATAACATTTACAAGTTCAAGGGACCGTTCCTTGAACGGAACAGGACATAAATTCATGAGTTAACATTTGGTGTATATTATTATGACTGTTATACAATAAAGTCTTAGAATTTTACAATTTTAGTACAAGTATTATTATGATTGTGAGTGGGCTCATAGCACTTGAATTTTTTTACACACGTTATACATATTATTAGTAAATGCATGAATAGTGACATTTGCTACATTTGTATTGGATATCTTATATGACATCCTATTCTTAAATTGATTGATATTGTTGCTCATCTTGGCTATGCTATGGCGCGGTTGTGTATAGTAACATTCCAAACAATAATAACAAGTAATGTGAGAAATTCTCCCGTAATTGCACACTTAAACCTTGATTTGATTAGTTGGAGAGGTCTTGTTCCATTGTTATTTTCATCCTATCCATTATAGTGATGCTGTCGTAAACATTCGTTGGTTCCGAATGTATCTGACATTGATCCGCCAGGACTTTTAGGTCAAAGAAAGTTTTCTTTCGCTGTAGTGTCTGTACATATTCCCCTTCGAAAAAAGCTGCGTATGGCGCCGTAGCTGAACTTTATTAAGTATGTACTTGACTGGTCTGGTTTGCCTTCTCAACCGGCTTCTGCCGTCACAAAATTTTCCTTTCTCCCATGAGATGAGGATAGTGTCAAAGTGTGGTAGGATATTTTAATATTGGTTGGACACACATTTGTAGCATTGGATTAGAAGATTAAAACGGGTTTAAAAATTTGGGAGATCGGGTTAGCGTTATCATTGTGCTCCTGGTTTCTGGCAAACCTTCTCTATGTGACCAGTACACTGATGACTCTCAACTCCTTTACTCATTGTTTGATTGGCATATTAACTCCAAACAAGGGAAAGCCGTAGTAGTCTTTGATGTTGTCTTGATTAGTTGTCTTCTGTAGGTCTTCCGTGCCAATTGGACGACTGGATTTTCGGAAAGAGCTTCAGATTGACTCCGTAGGTAGGATGAGAATTTAATGGATAACAATTCACGTATAAAAGTACAACAAAGGGTTTGGCACAAGGACAGAACCATAAAGAACCTCATAACAGTGGTATACTCTCCAGCCCAATTCATCCTTTGGAGTTGTACCTGATAGAAATGCTTTGATCCAGCTTGAAATTTACCCTAATTCCTGGCTCAAATTTATTCACTGAATAGATTTTTTTCTGGAACAGAGCTAAGGACTCGGAAGGTACTTGAGATCGGGTGTAACAATAATTATCCTGATAATCCTATGAATGAGTACAGACAGACGTATCTCCGAAGGAGACATTTATGAAATAATATTAAAGTAGGTTTAGATTTGTAATGAATTACGGTAAATTCTGTTTTAAATCTAAATTATGATGTGGGGGTACTATACCCCCTGGCGATGTTTCCAGGGGGGGGGGCATGCTCATCCTATTCTCTTAAGTTGCCGGTGCCAGCAAATACTTGGCTCGATATGTGGTTGACATGATTGTGGATTCGGGCCAAATTATATTAACTGAAATTAAAACTTGATCCAATGAAAACATGCACGGATGGATCCGAAATTTCCACATCGGTAGCTACAACCCTTAACCGATTCAATCTGAGATGAGGGTACAATGTATGTTATGAGTCAATATAATTTCAGCTAATAATAATATACACATAAAATGCATCAAATCATATTTCAATAAATCATCCTGATTTCGTTTTGTTAGTCGCACCAAGGAGCAAATACTGACAAATACCGACTGGAACTGACAGGTTCCGGCTGACGTGCATACGGACAGATGTGTACAGTCTGACGGACCTCGTCCTTAATATTATTGTGATATGGAGTGGTTATAGACTTTTACATAAGCTCAGATAGGCCCTGGCAAGTGGAAAATGATCATGATGAACGGCAAGCCATTTATTTTTCTCTGGCTGTAGTATGTACATATATCATACATCCGCACTACCCTTCATCCTACTCCCTGTGACATGTTGAGCATTATTTATACCAAAGTTACAGCTTTTCTCCATCCCTCCAATCCTGGACACTTCCTATTTTACCATCATCCCGAGTAATATGTTTTTTTCCCAACCTGGAATGCATAACTAAATCTCTCGAGTTTCCTCGGAAGATAGTTTTACCAAAAAATTGTTTTTTATATACATTCTATTATTTCCTACTAATCCAACATATTTTTTTTCCTATGTAACTATATAGACTTTTGTTTATGTATAGAAATACTTAAATAAAACGGACTCCAGCCTACTTCCAAATGCACGGAATAATCAATTGAGAGCAGGGAACATTCATGAGGGTGTCCATACTAGTCAAAAGTAACTTGGTTTCCACTTTACTAAAATCCACCATACCGTTCTATTTGAAAAGGAAGGAGCTGTGAAGTACAGATACAGACTGTAATTATTCTCCTATACCTTTTTATACTTATTGGCCCAATTATTATGAAAACCCTTCTCTCAGACCTCACTATTTTCCCACATGCCAACTATTTTGCATTCACCACGTATCAATGATTACCTTAAAGGCAATTACCACTCATTCTTGGAGAAAGTTGGAGCGTCAAAAGTTTTTCATCATCTTTTTAAAAAAAACTACTCCGCCTCGTCAGTATAGAAAGAGAAGTTTCGCAAGACTTACACACTCACTACAGATTTTGTGTGTAGAGAGCTGGAAGGTAATAATACATATTGTCATGTATACATTGTAACTTAACACGGTGTGTATCTCATGTTTTTCTCTTTCTCTTGTATCAAGTTACAAGGAAAACATCATTTCTATAGGGAAAGTTCCATAGGAAATCATGATCATCCCAGAGCACTACTTCCTTCCTCATTAGCATGATTTGAGCTTTTAATTCCCAATTTTCTCTAGCCACTCTTCAGGTCCAAGTTGTAGTTTATAATTTGCGTGTAGTTTATATGTAGAGGCGGATTATCCCAGCAGCAGCATCGTAGGGAAAAAAATACCCCTCGACTTTTATTATTACACTTGGGTCTAATTATACAGCACGGCTGAGACATAAATCACTTATAGCTATACGTTATCTCATAAATATGGATGTAGAGCGCACAAGTCCCTCTAAATATATCCTCACATTTCCCATGGAATTTTATTTTACAATAGTGTTCTGTATTTTGTACTAAAGTCTAAGCGAAAAATTCCAGCCTAGAATTCCTAATATCTCACTCATATATTGCACTAGCAAGTCACTTGGCAATTCGATCTTTGTCAATCCATTGGATTTTAAATTGAAACGAAGGCTCTTCAGAGATAGAGAGCTGGAGAGACACAGATTATTAAAAAGAATTCAACGAGAGAGAGAGAGAGAGAGATTGTACTGGATTTCATTGTAAGACTGTCAGTGACTGGTGACCCTCTGGAATTGACTCAGCCATATAGATCCCTACTCACAGCTGATTACCGAAGGGAATTGTCATGTTTCTATCTTGTCATGTAACCAAACAAATACATGAACCTTGCATGTATGTATGAGTTCCTGTATCATGACCATGTCACGTCCTGAGTTCCAACAAGGCAATACAATGCCATTGAAATGTAACTTGACCTTGAAATGTAGAAAAGGCTTAGATAAGAAAAGGCTTAGATAGAACGTCAAATAAAATCTATGAAAATTATAGGGGCAAGGAAAATATCCCAGCGCTTCGGAAATAAATTGGAAAAATAATTTCTTTAAATTTCCTTCTTCCACACACACACAAACCACTATTTTATAAATGCAATGTTCCCTTAAAGAAATTTATAACCACAGCTTCCACTCTTACTTGTTTCAGCTAGCTAAGAGAGCATTAATTTTCATCCTGAGCATGTACGCTGTGAACAGATTGAGATTTATGAGGAATTTTAAAGAGTGGAGGATACCATTTGAGGAAACAGTTTAACTTTGGGATGAAAAAAATTTCCCATAGATCTAAGTAAGTTTACATGGATGGAGGCTGGTGAGCACTAAGGGTGAGTAAATCTGAAGAGACTTGAGAATTTGGATTCTAACCACCGATGTGATGTTCAGGGGGAGTTATAGTATATTGTGAGATAAAAAAAATGTACAGGGTTATAGTAGGAAAGGGAGTAGAAATATTTCCTCGGGAAATCAAATGTCATGAGAAAATAGGAGAGGGAAACCTTCCCTGAGAAGGGGTTTTACCCAGTTTTCTTACTTCCTCTCCTAAGTTTTATTAAGGGTGAGAGAGTTTATTGGGGAGAGACGTGGATTGTAAGTTTTTGTCAATTTAGATGTGAGAGAGAGAGAGAGAGGAGAGGAGAGAAAACAAGAAGAACTATCTACGTAAAAGTATTGATTTTCCCTGTTAAATGTAGTAAGTCATTTGTTGGTGAATGTGTGTGATCTCGTGCTCTACTAGATACTTACGCCAGCAAGTAATTTGTATGGATGTAACATGTAACCATTATATTCTTAAGAGAAAGAGCTTTTACCAGACGCACCAAACCAATGTTTTGTAAATGCCCATTGATTTTCTGGGGTTATCTCTTCTATACATCCCAGAAGTGGAATGATACTCCTGGACTTTGCGAGGACACTGAGGTCCTCAATGTTCAGAGGTTGAGCCGGTCCTTTTTTATTGCTCTAGTTTTAAAAATTCAACCTGCCTCCTTAGAGAAGACGTGTAGTGGTTAGGAAGTGTACATTAAAAAAAACATTTGTTCCAGCTTGAACAGAAGCAGAGCCATAAAAGCTTGATGTGGTTATCACTGGAGGTGTACATTCATATGTAGAGATTTATGTACATACTCAAAAATCTGGAGACTCGCCGAGTTATGAAAGAGCCATGGATTTTTTGTCTTACAACGCATCTTTCCATTTTTGCTTATAAAACCATTAATAATAATTCGAGGGAGACGACGTGAGCGATGTAAATTGTCGAGTAGAGCCTCCTCTTGTCATCCTCAGTCATCTCTTCCAAGGAAAATACACATTAGATTTATCGAATTGGGCCAAACGCTTCTTCAACAGCTCTCAACAAGGGAAAAGTCAATTTTCCTCCAAAAGATTGAAATATTTACAAGGCATAAAGAGCTGTTCTTTTCACTTCCAACTAAATCATAACCCACATTTTTCGTGCCATGGAAGCCAAAGTATCAAATCAAGACGGACGTGTATGTTTTTACTCATATGCTCTCAACATTATGAGTGTTTCAAGTTTCAACGTAGAAATATCAATGAAGATAATAAAATCTGCCCACTTTTTGATAATCCAATAATTCTACCAGTCCTAATATGCTTGTTATTGTTATAGACAAGAATTTTCCCCCCTTCAAGGTCCCCCTTCCTTCTGACGTAAAAATCCCAGAGTAAGTGATTTTTGTGTGGAGCTCTTCACACAATAAAGTTACATTGGCCTTTTAATGGAATGTGCATATTGTTAAGAGCTGTTCCATATTTTTTCCATCCAACATTTCATTTTGTATTACATATGATATCATGTATCAATATTATCTTCACCTTTTAATTTGAGCTGGAAAACAAGGGAATTTTATAGGGGAGCTGGAGATGTAAACTTTTAAATTAAATCATATCCAAGGGCTGAGGATGATAAGGAATTTCCCTACATTTATTTCTATGCATGTGTGTTTTTGAGGTGAGTTTGTATTCGAGAGAGGAGGTAGGTACACGTACTGTTTTGATGAAAGATCTCCCTTTCATCCCCGGCCCCATCTCTCATCATTATGATCTTGGGGTTAACAAAATTTTAATTGAACAAGGAAGTATAAGGAAAAGTCCTGGAGGGGATGACCTACATAATCAACTATATAGGGCAGTGGTATTCTATAGAGGATGGAGGAGGGTGTTGCATTTATCACATAGCAATTTCTCTCAACTTTGATCATTCACTGGAATTTCGGCTTTCACCAGACAGACATAGACCCAAGTCTTCAAATGATCCAGCGCTCAACTTGCAATTACACCCTGGCTATATAGCACTCCTTGTCTTTTTCCTACTACACCATAATCCTCCTCACTACAAATCCTGTAGAGTATTTCTCTCTGTCTCTCTCGCTCTCTCACTCTTTTAAATAGGATTAGGAAGCGAAGCTCCTGTCTCTCTATAAGTACTTGCAATTAAATGAAGTTTACACGTATTTCCTACATCAGAGAGTTCTTGTCAATAAAAAGTTACCTTCTACCTCCCCCAAACATATTGTCTCCAATATACATATAAATAAAAAAATTAACATAGACCATTTCTCAATGGTAACTTCCTTTTATTTACTCTATAGTTATCACACACACACACACACACACACACGCAGACACATAGGAAAATATAAGAGAAAGTCAAATAAGTAGATGAGACTTGAAGTGGGAAATCAAATGAGCAGATTTAATGGGTTTTTTACAAATTATTCTTTGAGCTTGGAAGCCTTTAGTAAAAAGTACTGTACATTTTTCCCTATTTTTTCCTCGAATACCATACGGAAAGTTATAAGTGATGTAAATAATTATAATTAAAATCCATATATTCCCCCTCTCTCTCTCTCTCTCTCCCAAACTCATAAGTGTAAATGTTAAAAGTTTTTTAATTTTCCCTAAAGCTTTAATAAATGGTTAAAATTGAATTCCCAAGTAATTATTTAAATTACAAAATCTTGGGGACCATCTGCCAATTCTTTTACCTCCAGACACTATAAATGCTAATGGATTGTGCTTTATCACTACACAGGCATAATTATTTGATAATATCTAATAAATTACCCACTCAAGATTCCGGCTCCTGAACAATTTTAGCTCAACCCACACTCTCTCACCACACGTTTCAAAATTCATCTTTCATTAAAATAGTTTAAATTAGAAAAGTTTCCCTCCCTTTGACAATGAGTCAACAAAGTGACTCACATAGGGCCATAACACGGATAAGAATATAAGGGGATAGATAGTATTTCTAGGAACCTTCCCTTTTACCACTTCCACGTTCCATCCCATTAATTGATATCACAAGTCGTATTTTAGTTGGCTGGAAATGGAAAATCTCTCAATGGATCAATCTATCTATACAGTCTTTTACGTGAGCAAATAAAGTGTCCATGATACTTCATTCCAGGGATTCATTATACAAGAGAAATCACTTTTCCTCCTCTCAACCTTCTTCACCACTTATCCAATTCATAACATTAATTTTACCGCATCAGCCCACAATGCTATCTATTTGTTCGGATAGGATGGACGTTGATGCTTGGATTGACTCTAAGTACGATAATCTCCATGCATTTCTATTGGAAAAAGGCCATGAGTAGCTCAGTGGACCATAAAAGCTCCATAAGAATTAATATTCTTGATCCTTCAGTCACCCGCCTCCTCTTCCCCCTCCACCTCCTCAATCACCTCCTCCATCTCCATCCTATACAATCACTTCATACAAATGGATTACTCAAATTAACAAGGAATATTACCACCCCAACTATTTATTCCTGACATTTAATTTCCTTTCCTCCGATAAGTTGTACATATAAGGTTTTAACTCTCATACTGGAGTTGGAGGGAGCGGGGTCCAGCTACATATAGGATTTTCCCCATTCCAAGTTAAGTGAAAGTGAATTAGAGAAAACAGACGATTAAAAGAAAGTCCCAAGTAATAAATGAGTTAGGTCACATGCTGAGCCCCCGCAATAACTTCATGTCCTTCTCTCCCATGTCTTTTCTTATAGGATCTCCTACAAGACCAGCTTGAACGTTAGCACTCGTACTCTGTCCAAGTATATCCCCCACAAGGAATAGAAATGTATGGATGTGTGTATAGGAAAATATAAATCCAAGGAGACTCTCCCTGCTTTTGGAGTCTTTGGGAAATCAAAAGGAAACTGCAATTTCCCATCAACCGTCCCATAACTTAATATTATTTTTTCCCCCAATTGCATCTCTCTTTCTCTCTCTCTCTCTTGCTACAAGTAATTCAATAGTAGAGGCTTTTGGTTATTGAAAATTAAATTAGGTTTTGATGTGGAAATAAATTCTGGGAAAATTGGCAGCACGAATGCAACTCATTACTGTCGCTAATTACCACAAAATCCTTATATCCATGGACGATTCCCATGAAAATCTTTATTGAAGGTTGATTTAGAGAAAAATGGGCCAAAATGTTGTAATTATGAGAGGAATAATCTTCAATGTTAGGTATATTGTGTAGGTTACAACCTGATTAAGATATGGGAAATGCCCATGTGCCGTTGTAGGATGATTAAAAGTTTCAAAAGTCATTAAATTTTCTCCAGTCTTTCATGTCCTATGTGCTGTATAGTGCAATTGCTGTAGTATAGCTAAATCTACGTAATATATGAGATGAGATGGAAATGGGAAATAAGAACGAAGGACATGGAAACTCTTTACTTCCACTAAAGAACTAGATACTACCATTGATGGAGAGAAAATTGAGTTGAGGTCGAAAGTGTGACTGTGAAATAGTCCAGAGGCAATCATAAAAGTTAAGCGGTTTTTTATGCAACCTCACACATACACACACATACACACACACATACACGCCACTGAAATTGAAAACACAAGTTTTTACTACATTCAGACTTGATGAATAGGCACCTCCGGTGGGCTTTGGAAGTATCTTGAACATCTTACTGACGTTTTTAACATTAAAGTGCATTTCCTGACCCGTATGAAGATACACAGGAACCAAGGTCTTTTTTCCCTCTCTGTCACTCTATTCTAAATATAAAATTAAGGGAGGTTGTGTATTCCTCGGAGTTGAGCCATTTGAAAGGTAGGGAATTGGAGACAAAGTGATCATGACAGCGGAGAAAAATTCTCTTGTAACTTTCACTCTTTTATTGTCGTCTGATACATGAACATGGAAGGGCTTTTTACTTGGAGACACACTGTGATTGGAAAGTACTCAAGTCATAACTTTTTATTTGGTATGGCTAAGTCTGAAGTTCCAAACATACATATTTTACTTACTCTCACATTACATGCAGAGTAGGGGGTTGACTAGGTTAGGACTAGTATATACTCATCATACTTTACTGCTGATTGCCACACTGGCATAAAGAGCGGTTTATTTCACCTACTGCCACTTCCACATGGAATACTGCTAATTTTAATGGGGAGGGAGCCTTGTCCAAATCCTTTTTATCACTCTCAGATCGTGTTGAATAAGTCAATGCCTGGGATGAAGTGTTCATAGGTTTTCACATGATGGAGGGATCTCAAAACGAAACTTTCTCCTGACCATTCACATTTAATGGCCTTTGATAGGAATTACTACATTTGTCATCCAAACAGTTGCTATAGGTCGGCTTATATGGTCCACAAAAGTCATGGGATGAATAATGAAAAGGAGGAGGTCAGTCAATTAGTATGAGTGGAAATGGAAAACATTGTTCCGAGTCCATCCAATTTTTTTATGTGGGGTTGAGGGTAACCCAAAATGGTAAAAATTGAGAGGGGGACGGAACATGATGTTGAGGGGTCGGCTATACCGGGGCGAGTGCAACGTTTGCTCCAAGTATGTAAGTACAATCTATGAGAGATTTGTGGATAAAATTGTGTGTGTGAAATGATGTAATGTGAAATGAAAAAAATGAAGTGTAACAGTGCGAAATGCTTTCCATTTTTTCATTCATTTTATCCATCCCAGTTGACAAGGAATTTGCAATTGTGAAGAAACAGGACCTTTGGGTATCCATTGTATTGAAACCCTTATCTGTATAAAAGGAGAACACATTTTTTTAAATCGATGGAAGGAAATTTCGAGGATGAAAATATGGAAATGGGCTAGGTAGAGCATCAGCAAATTTTCCATTTTAGCTTTCCCCTCAGCCATGAAGAAACTAAAGAACGGATGGGGACTAATGATGGAAAAGCTAGATGAAATCTGTCTTCCACCAATCAGCCAAATGTTCAATCATTCTTAACCTTTCTCTACCTCTCATGCATGGCCAATCAGGCACAATAACCAACCAAATTTCCATAACAATCTACTTTTCAAATGGCAAGACATGCTTGTTTCCTTCACATTTATCCCATTCACTGGAAATTAGTGTAGCTCCATAAGGTGAGTTCATTGGAGAGTTTTTCATAGAAATTAGGATAAGAAAAATCTTATCCTATTTAAGAAAATTCAAAGGTTGTAGTTGTGTATAGTATCGAACAAATGATTAATGAGAGCACGCCTTTAAAAATTCTTTCCAGTACTTGGCAACCATTGAGGTTTTATTGGCCCGTGTGCTTGGTATGAACGGGTTTCGTCCCGAGACAAACATTTTGAAGTGTTTTCAGTACGATGTTGAGAAAAATTTACAGTGGGCTTTACATCAACTGGAGTTTTGGAGCGAGTGTAGGTAAAAGCCAGGGGAAGAATTCCGGGCACATACCCACGGGAATGTTGCCAAATGTATGTATACAGAACCTGATACCCACGGGACACTTACCCTCGGGACACTGACCCACGGTTAGGTTCGGTTAGCTAAGCCATAACGTAACCTCACCTAACGGTGGGTAACTTTCCCGTGGGTACGTGTAGCGCTGTAATATAGTTCGAATTGGATTGTTCTTTTTCTTAAAATTTAGTTCTGTTCGAAGAACAAAACTAAAACTAAACTTTTCCACATAGAACAAAACAGAACAAGAACTAAATCACACGATGGCGTAGAACAAAACGAGTTCAAGAAGAACTAACTCGCCAAATTACATTACAAAACCCTATCCAGTGGTAGAACAATTGAATACCGAGTTAAGTCAGAACAAGAACAATCCGGAGAGAACAAAACTATATATATATGTGGTTTATTCAGGTTAAATCGGCCTTAGCCCTTATAACCGCCTCTTGTTACATTCTTTTACACAGGTTTCTGTCCCCATGGATTAATTCATGAGTACTGGGGAACAGATGAATAAAATAAATAAGAGAATAAAATGAGATTACATTAGTTACATTGTATTACGATTAAAATTAAAATCATTGCTTGATGTTACCCTGCTATAAATAAAATGTGATTAGTTGTCAATTTATGCGAAAATAATACGATTACGTTACACTATTATTCTTTCAGTTGTTTCTCTTGTTCATAGCCTCGATGCAGAAGCTGTAGAGGTTCTGCAGTTCCTCTTTCAAGTTTGATCTCTTAAATAGCATACTCCTGTAATTTGATTCGTCAGCGTCCCTCATTTCTTGACATACTGTTTTTATTTTGTCTTGTCTGATATCTTCGTAGCATTTACATTTGAATATGATGTGGTACGTCGTCTCTTCATC
>JAQFXU010003085.1:0-17612 GCA_034693705.1 Spatulosminthurus flaviceps | reverse complement strand
CTTATTTAATGCACTTTATGTTGGTGGGTGTACAGTGGGTGGTTTAGGGGTAAGGATCTCAGATCTATCCTTACAGTTTCCCCCCCTCCTGGGGAGGGTTCGACCCGAACCACAATCAAATTCATAGCATGGCATTTTTATAAATTGTGTACAGATAATTTCAAATAATAAAGAGTATAATGTTACATTAAATCAATGATAATGTATGTCTTCAGTCTTCTTTTTTCTTGGATCTTGAGATGCTTGAGAGGCGTAAGCTGTTCAGTGGCACACTCATCCTTTACATAAATCATCTCATAAATTCATAAGCATAGTAATAATTGTAAATTCATAGAATCAAGTATAAATGTTACAAGTTCAAAATAACAACGATCATTTTATAAAAGAACAATATTTCTAAATAAATTCCATTTTCATCGTAGGTCAATATCACCGTACATAAAATTATTCGTGGCACTAAAACTTTGCTGCGGAGTCAGTGTCAGTCGGTACGATTACCTCGCAGTAGCTGCGGTACAAATCAAATCAACATATTATTTAAATTACATATATAAGACTTGTTAAATGGAGCGCTGGAAAATCATTGGAAGTCAATGGTCAGTCTTATTAGTTTCAAATATTAATCAGTCGAAAATCATTAAATTCATAAAGTATTAACAACACTAGTCTAAGGTTCTAAAACGGTTCTACAGAAATCAAGTAATAATAAGTAAGTCTATATAATATCATTATATACTTCTCTCCCCTCTCCTGGGAGGCAGGACGAACGGCAGGCCGTTTCTTGATCGGATTCCAAGGCTGTAACAGACCAAATGAATGAAAAGCATTGACCACAAAAATAACAGGCAAGGGTCATAGCACACAATTAAATTCCGGACAAAGGTGAGTGGGGCGGGATGAGGATATTGGGATCGCTACAAATGGAGCAAACAAAATGAATGAGAGAGCAAATGATCGAAGGAACACTGCACCAAAAAAAATCAAAATAACACATGTTCGTAGTAGAGGAACACAGGGGAATTAGCGTTCCAAGGTCCGTTTACATAGCCTGTTAAGAATGTGTGTGAGTGTTTCAAATTGTGTGTGATGTCGGAGCGATGTTCATTGAATATGTATCTGACTATTAGAGACCTGAATAAATGTCTGCATTTTAACTGAACGGGAAATAAAATAAAATGAAATCTGAATGATCAAATCTTTAACCTAGTCAGCGCAAGGTGAGAAGTACAGTAACAGGACTGAACAGGAATTTAGGAAAATATGATGGGATGTGTAAAAAAATGGTACAGGTCAGCGGGGTCACGAGGAACTCGTATTTAGAAATGGTTGTCAATGTTGATGAGGGGACGAGGCTTGCACAAATTACGGTCACTCGTGTAGAACGATATTGCTGCGGCAGCCAATTTCTTGTGGTTGTAAAAATCTTTAAACTGCTGGCCAGTGGTAGACGGTTTCGAGGCCTTGATTTTTGTAATGATCTGATGGAATGAGAGACAGCGAGCTGGGAGATCATTTTGAACTGTTGGATTTGATGTACACTTATCAGAGTGATGGTCAATGGCGCGATCAGAGATTTGATGATTCCGGTTAATTTGTGGCTTAGATTCACTGACTTTTGCTTGCATGGCGACTATAACAATGAATTTAGGAACAATGATCTGGACAAAAATAACAGTGGCATTGTTCGTGCAAATAATAACACATTAAAAAAATGATCTAGCAATCGAGGCGATATAAAACAGCTAGTGATGATCAATAGCAATTTAAATGATAATTTAGAATTTAGGAACTGACCAGAATAAAATATAAATTAAACAAAGTACCTGTAGTAAAAATTCACAAAAACAATGATCAATTGAAATACAGAGCACTTGGCAACGAATCGATGTGAACAACAGCACTGATGAACAGCTACAGTGAAAAAGAATCAAGCGAAAGTCCAAGGGAACGATCAAAGTGTTTCTGGCTTAGGACGCAAGTTTCGAGCTCTTCACTTTGGGAGATGTGAGAACGGAGTGAAGCGAGAGCAGTGGGACTGTGGAAAAGATAGGGCCGGCGTGCGTGAGCACGTTTTAACACAGGTCGAGCGAGACAGCAGGCAGCAGGGCCTAGTAACGCATACGATCTGTCGGTAGGGGGCGTTGGAGTTCAGTTTTATTGAGCTGTTTATTTACTTTGAATTTTGAACTGAACTGATTAAACTGATTGTGAGACAAATGATTTTTAGAAGTGGAATGAACTTCGACAATGAATTGACTTGTAAAATGGACTGTTAGGTAGGAATTTGATTGTTGACTGTATTATTGGACTGTGGATATTTTTAACGGACTGAATTGTACGGATGAGACTGTAGATTTATGTGGTCAGGGATATGGGGAACGAAACTTGCTGAGACGGGTGAAACTCGAAGACAATTCGGACTTCTGACCAAGAAATTGAGAAGAAGTACAATTTTCATAGAATAGAGAAAGTAGGGGAAAGTGAAACGACAGATCTTTCACCAGTGTGCTTTCTCTATTATAGTTAGCTAACAGTTTGAATGACCTTGGAGAATACTGAACTGACAATTAGAACGTGACAATGACCATGATTCTTACGACTAGTGTACTTATAACTTGACAATGATTATGAGCGACGGATCCTTTCTGTGGAAGGACGAACAATTGATTTTATGACTGACTGTGGTATGATACAATATAATGAGATTATGAGCTGACAATGAGTAGTTTTAACAGCACGAACCTTTTACGTGAGGTTTAACAGATCATGTGGTAGGATACATTTATGCTATAGCTGAGCGTGACCTTGTACTGATATTAATGTATACTTAGAACTGACAATTAGTAGTGAACTTGAATATTACAGTGACTGATTTGACGAGGACGATCCTTTTTCGTGAGGATTAACAGAGTAAATTAATCACAGTAAATGGACCTTGAGCGGAACAAGGGAACAAGGAGGGACAAATGATTATGGATGATCAGGACTGGCTGACAATGAGAAAAATACGACAGGTCACCTGTGTGCCTGTGAAAATTATATTTGAAGATCAGTGGACCTAACTCGTGTGAGAGTGAGGTCAGTGGGCGATATGTATCTGTTTGTGTGAGCCCTGTGAGTGTGTGAAGGCCTTGTAAACAGACCTTTCCGGAAGCGGCGTCATTCCTGTGAATGAGAATTCATGAAAATAGTACTGCAGTGCATCGCGCACGAGAATTTAGGAACGGTCTGTTGTAGACAGTTCAAATAAAAAATACGCTAACGTGAGGATCAGCTCTGTGACTGATTTGTGACAGCACGTTAGGATGGACCCTCGCGGACCATTAAAAAATTATGAATTTGAGCCGGAGCTGTGGAGTGTGGCCACGAGCGCACACGCATGTTCACGGAACATGAAAACTTAACTTAAAAACTATGAATGCAGTACAGGAACAGGAATGAACAGTGAGGAATTGCCGGAAAGTAAAAGTGAAAATCGAACCCTTAACGCCTGAAATCCTGGGGAGCCCATCGATCGGTCTTTTTGCGGATCCGTTGTGGGCGGGTTGAGGAGGATTCAGATCCTGACCCTTCGGTGCTAGGAGCAGAGGGCTGCGTGGTACTGGATCCAGAGGCTGATCGAGTTCGAGACCTTGTCATAATCCTTGCTGGGGCTAGCGTGTGGATGTCCACGGAGGTCGGTTCTTGTGCTGTCGGAGCGGTGACAATTCTTGCACGTGACGTTGAGGGTTGGGGCTCAGTTGGTTCAGCTGCTGCTGCTGAGGCTGTTGTTTCAGTTAGGGTTGGTTGTACGCTCTGCGTGAGGAATTGAGGTTGACCTCTCTGTGCTGATGGTTTTTTCGGGCGTGTTACGCTGACGTGACTAGATCCTCCAGAGCTATCAGTCGCTGTGGAGCGTGCTTTTTTCGTAGGTCCAGTCTTGGATGGTGCAGGTCGTTTTTTACTGACTTGACCTGAAGCGGCAGAGCTGTCCGAGGCTGTGGAAGGTGGGAGTTGCGTTGGCGGAATGGACAGTTCGCTTTGGGTCGACTCTTGTGCGGGGTCCGGAAGACTTGGAGGCGGATCGGTGGGTTGTGGATCCGGTTGATTTTCCACAATGGGAGGTGAGATGACGAGAGCACTGTTCTGGGACTCTAAAGTGCTCAAATTACGTTCCACAGGATCTTCACCTGGATCAATGGTCATTCCATAGTCCGGAAGATGTGATAGTGGGCGATCCTCGTTGGGATATATGATGGGGGTGTATCGTCTCAATTCAGGACGATATAGTTGAACAGGCTCTGGAGTCGTTCCTAGTGAGGAAATTGCAAGTGAGGAGACCGGTGAGGGCGATCGTCTCTGTGATCTAGGCAGGACCGCAGCTGGATGAGCCAAAGCTATATGTGGACGAAACTGCTTGTTTATTTGATCGAAGTGCGGCCCAATAGTGAGAGGGTCATCTCCCATTCTTTCAGGTGTAATATGGACCGGATCATTGTACGGAGGTTGCACATAGATCGTCGTTGGCGGTCCAGGAGGAGGAACAAAGGCAGCACTTTCGATAATGACAGTCTCAGGATGTACCCGCACAGGTGGCGGTTTCGGAGGTGCCTGGCTCGGTGGGGACTCGTCAGAGCCGGATTGAACAATTGGGGGTGATTCTCTGTAATCAGTGAAAGCCCTGGAAGGTCCAGGCTTAGGGGTGGTTGAGGTTTGACGGGACTGACTCGAGGAACTGCGCGCTGGGATTTTCGTGTTCTGAGTTCTTCGAGGAGTAACGGCGCTGCTATTGCCCGACGGCGGAGTAATTCTCTCTTGCTTCGGTACCACTGGGGATGTCAGAGCCGGAGATGTGGCTGGACGTTTACCCCCAGCAATGGACTTTGAAGAACCTCGGGACTGATCGGATCGGTTTGATGGCGGGATCCGGCGTGACAGAGGCGTTCTTTGTGGGGAAAATCCTGGTTGCTGTGCAGTCATTGTAGGCGTTGGGGCTGTATGAATACTGGAAGGAATTGTCGGTTTTCGGTCCGGTGAAGGAGACAGTCCTTTTACTACGTCTCTGTAGGATAGTTTAGGAGTCTCAGCTGCTGTTAAAGCTGGCGAAGGGGCAGTGACAGTGATTTCAGGGGCTCTAGAAGGTAGAGTTCTGTTCATGTCAACGCTCGGAGGCTGATCAATGGGAATGTGAGAACTCCTTTCGATCACAATGATTTCGGGCACAGGGACCGAGGTTGGTTCTAGCGCTAGGTTCAGGGGAATTGGCGATTCGATGGTTTCAGTGCTCGAAAGCGGGCCAATATCAATAGCAGAACTAATCTCAATCTCGATGGTTGGAGGAACTGCGGAAGTGTCTGTTGCAGTGACTTGTGCCATGGGAGGTGGTGGTTGGTTTATGTCAGTACTTTGAGACTGATCGGTGGCAGCGGGAGAACTCCTCTCAACTAAAATGGCTTGGGGCTCAACAGGAATGACCGGTGCTGCGACTGTGACTTGGTCAGTGGATGACGCTTCAGGAGTTGGCGGAGGTTCCGGAACAGCTCGAGTGACAGAGCTGTACGAAACATTAGGAGTGACCGTTCTAGGCGGTAAACTCACAGCAGAGGGAGAATTCGTTTGAGAACCTCTCTGGGAAGGGGATTTGTCCTGTCCAGGAGATCTTCTAGGAGAGGATCTTTGTCGGGGTGAACTTCGTTGCTGGGACGGTGACTGGCGTGGATTGGTCTTCCGAGGCGAGTTATGGGAAATCCGGACAAACGGAATATCCAGGGGATCTTGGTGCTCGTGCCCAAGGGGTGGTTGGTGACTGACTCTGCGGTGAGAGCTCTGGGGCGACCTGCCACGTTGAACAGACCGTTGTGAGGACCAGTGGGCTGGAACTCGGACAGTGGGCATGTCTGACGGATGTGGTGGGGCTCGTCGTGGAGTTTCGTTGCTCGTTGGATTTTGAACAACCAGTGACATGAGAGGCGGCGCTGCCGGAGCAGGTGATCTTTTCCGTGTGACCAGCGTCCAGGGCTGGGAGCCTGAATCAGAGTTCGAGGATTTGGATGAACGGGAACTTCTCGGAGAAACTCGCGGCTTTCGGTCGTATGGAGAAGTCGCTGGTGACTTCTTGACAGCCGGATCAGAAGGTGGAACTGCTGTAGCTGCGGAAAAGGGAGGAATGGTACTCCATGGCTGGGTTTCGGAGGAAGGTTCGTGGAGAGCTTCCGACACAGGGATCGATGCGGCAGCGTGAGCTTGGTCAGACGAGGGACCAGAACTATCAGGGGAAGAAGACTCGGTGGATTCATGGTCAGAGGAGTCTTGGGAGTTCGGTTCATTTGAAGTAGCGTCGTCACTGTCGATTTTGTGAACAGTGGCGGTAGAAAATCGAACGGATGGTGATGTTTGCTGCGCAGTGGAAGTGGATGGAATTGCTTCGGCTTTTTGAGGGACATTGACAGTTTGTTGCTGTTGACTTTGATCTGTGGCCGAAGATGAACCAAACCAAGAAGGATCAGAGGTTGACGGAGTGGTAGCTTCAGTTGTAGGAAGTCTGTCGCGGTCAACCAAGGGAGAAAAGTTCAGGCGGAGTCCCTGGATCGAATCCTTTGTAGTCGCTAAGCGATCTTGTCTCTCGAGGCGGTCGCGTAGGCGAGCGCGGTATTTAGAGGTACTGGGCAGTGACTGTGAACCTGCTCGAGCTGTATGGTACAGGGTGTTAGTCTTGTATGGACTGTAGGGAGTATAATCCATTTTCGGAGTCCAGAACCTCTCGGGGTTTTCATCAAAACCTCCGGGAAGGGTGAGCGTCTCGGGGCGGTAAACAACCTCAGGAGACGGCGTTGTCGGTTCTGGTATGGGCTCAGCGACAGGAGATGGAACATTTGGAGTTGCACTGCTTGGTGAGGATGAGCTAGCATGAGATTCCAAGGGCTGTAAAGCTTCAGCTGGAAGTGGCAATTTCGGGACGGTGAACTCCTTCGGTACGCAACTAACTGCGGTAATACCACTCGGGTAATAAATTACTTCACGGGTCTCAACTGATGGGGCGTAATATTCGTCAAATTGGTTCACATGACCTGTTCTGTAAGGTCTGCGAGTCTCCAAGGGAACTGTACGGGAAGGTGATGGAGGTTCATTGAGCTGACTGTCGACAGTGGCAAATTTGATAAAGCTCCTCATTTGCGGGAGAGGCAGCTCGGAGTCCAACTGATCGGTTCTGCGGGGCGTTTGGTGGAAAGAGCCAACAGAGATCGGTGGAACTGGTTCGGGAAGTTGGAATGTAGGCATTGGGCGACCCGGGCTTCGTAAAACTGCTTCGTCAAAAACGCAATAACGTCCAGTGGAGGGCAAAAGTGTAGATCTAGGAGCCGTCTGTACTTCGGGGGACTGAACTGGAGCTACGGGAGCTACGGAGACCGATGGAGTGGGCTCAGGCTGTCTTTGAAAATTCGGTGGTGATTGTTCTGGAGTGCGCAAGGCAGCCTCATCGAAAAAGATGTAAGGTCGATGGGGTGACGGATCTTCGGCAACTGGAGGAGCAGGCTCAAAAGGAGCAGAGAATGTGGGCAAGCTCGAGTCCAGTACTGGTCTAGGAACAGGCGTCTCAAGGTCAATGAGAGTCGTTGTCGCAGGCACGTTGTGCACAGAGTTAGCTGGAGTTGGCTGCAGTGGAGCATGCAGACCAGGAGGAGGCGACTGATCCATCGGAGCGAGTTCTGTCGTGATCAGCTCGTAGTTGGAAGGAGGTGATCGGGCGGGAATCGTCTCATGATGAGGAGGAAATTCGGCATACTGTGACAGAACAGGAGGAGAGCCCTGGGAATTTTCAATGGATAGATTTTCAGTAATGGGATCAAGCACGGGTGGGAAAAGTTGGTTCACAGGGGGACTTATGACAGAGTCTCCGTCGTCGCGGCTAGAAGTTGCAGCAAAGGCCGGTGGGAATTCTTCATTCGGCACTGCAACGTAACCATCAAGGGCAACTTCAGGGTCCGATGGGATATAGTCCAAGTTGCGTACATAGCCATCACTTTGTGAATTCAAGGAGCTGGAAGGAGGATTACAAGTGATCGGGCTAATGTAGGTGTCAACAGGCGGATGAGATGGGCCAGGAGGATCAAGGAGCTGTGTCTCTAGATTTTGCTGTTGTTGAGCGGTAGCAGCTCGGGCGCGGGTCATGATCGGTGACCTAGGATTGATTTGAGCGGTTGTTCTGGGCGGTTGGTATTCAGGAGAACTTTCTTGTCGTCGTGGCTGTGCACGGGGTGGTGAACCGGAAGTTTCTATGTTCAGATGCAGGTCTCTACCACGCTCCTGAGTGGTGGGAACTTGAATACGGAGTTTTTCAGGCCAGTTGAGGCCGCGTTCGGCGGAAGCGGTCCCAGGGGGATCGATATATGCTTCAATTGTGTCAGATCGAACGGAATCTTGTCTCATTGAGAATTGATCTGGTTCTCTATGTTCGGGACGGATCTGCTCGTGGGAGTAAGTTTGTCCATACCGGCGCAAGATTTTATCTTTAAAAACTTCGTCGTAGTCACTCATCCAGCTCTGTGGGGAAACATATTTTTTCATGTTGTGGGAATGGACATTGAGGAGACGGTGCTTGGATCGGTCCGTTCCTCGGTATTCGCAAATAAAGGAGGTATTGCCTCTTCGGGTGATGATCTGGTATGGACCAAGCCAGAACAGTTGGAGACCACGGCGACGGCCGTCAGTGACCCAAACTAAATCTCCAGGGTTGAAGCTGTTCGGTTTTCTTCCTTTGTTGAAACGGGCAGCTCGGGCTTCCATTTCTTTGACGGAGTTACAATTTGCGATGAACACTCGTTCAAGGCGGTCGTGTTCTTTTTCTTCGGGTGTTCTGTCGTCGGATTTTTTCAGAACGGGAGTCAGGTGGTCCATTTTCTTTGTTGCGTCAATTGCGTAGATCAGGCTGAATGGCGTGTAACCAGTGGAGGTGTGCACATGCTGATTATGGGCCTTGACCGCTTTGGGCAGAACGGTGTCCCAATTGTCCATGTCGCGGTTCACGTATTTTCGTATAAAGGCCTTGACGTCTTTGTTGTATCGCTCGACACCACCGTTACTGGCGGGGTGGTTCGGAGGGGTCAACACATGAGCGATTCCGTGACTGTGGAGGAAATCCCGGAAGAAGGAGCCAGTGAAATGGGTTCCGTTATCCGTCATGATCTGTGGCGGATACCCAACATGGTCGAAGACAGTGGCTTCCAAAAGACGAGCAGAATCTTCGGCTCCAGCGGTGGGAGTTGCAGCAGCCCACACGAAGCGGCTGGTGGCATCGACAGCCACGAAAATATATTTATTACCGGATGGGGATTCAGGAAGCGGACCCATGTAGTCCAGAGCAATACGTGTGAGAACAGTGGGGGGAGGTGGTATCACCTTCATCAGTCCTTGGGGCTTCGTAGTCGGTGTGTTGGCGGCTTGACAAGTCGGACATGCTTGTATATATTCGAGTGTGTCAGCTCGCATACGGCGCCAATAATATCTTTTTGTCAGTTCCAGGTAAGTCTTTAGTATGCCTAGATGCCCTCCGTCAGTGGCGTCGTTGTGGGCCAAGTGCAGGATCGCAGCTCTGAGTGTAGGAGGGACAACTAATTTCCACGGGAGACCCAGGTTGTCCTTGTGCCTGGCATCGATTTTATAGAGGAGTTCGTGGATCAGGGCATATTTTTTCGAGAAAATGTGGGGTGGTGATTCGTCGTGATTTCCGTTCTTCTTCAGATCTTCAATGATCTGCTTCAAATTGCCGTCGCGCCGTTGGTGGTCAATGAAAAGGTTAACATTGCCTCCGAGAATTAGGCGGATTAGAGGTTCTTCTGCATGAACTTCATGTTCAGGGGCGATGGTAAGTGGAGCCGAGAGAGATCGGACTGGATATCTCGACAGGCAGTCCACGTGAGGGATCTTCACACCAGGGACGTGGACAACGTCCATTTCTTGTTGAGCGAGCTCCAGAGCCCAGCGTGCGAGTCTGGAGTGCGGGTCTTTCAAGTTGGCCAAAGACTTGAGAGCATTGTGATCGGTGTGGAGGGCAATTCGGCGGCCGTAAACATAAGGTCGGAACTTTTGCAAGGAGTATAAACAGGAAAGTGCCTCACGTTCCGTGACGGTGTAAGTACATTCAATGTCCGTTAGAAGGCGGGAGCAGTAAGCTATGGGGTGCCAGGTCTTTCCGTTGTCTCGGGACTGCTCGCAGGCTCCGCCAACTTGGTAGCCGCTACCGTCGGCGACAATACGGATCATTGCTGTAGGATCGAAGTAATCAAGGACCGGAGCGGTGGTCAGCAAGGTCTTGAGTCCTTGGAAAGCTTCTTCCTCTTCGGGACCCCAGTGGAATTTGCAATCTTTTTTCGTGAGATCGCTAAGGGGTTTTGAGACATGTGCGAACTGCTTTATATATTTCCGGTTGTAGTTACAGAGACCGAGAAACTTCTGTACACTACGGAGGTTCTTTGGAGTCGAGAAATTTTTTACAGCGGCTATTTTCTCGGGATCTGGTCGGACACCTTCAGAGCTTACAACATGACCAAGGAACTGTAGCGTTGTGTATCCGAAATAGCACTTCGATAACTTGAAGGTAAGGTTATATATCTGCGTCTGGGACAGGACAGTGGCCAAGCGGAGCATCAGGGTATCGAAGTCCGGGGCAAAGATCAACACGTCGTCCATGTAGCACATTACAATTGAGTACTTTAGGTTCCCCAAGATGGCGTCCATCATCATCTGGAACTCGGCCGGAGCGTTCTTGTAGCCGAAGGGGAGCCGGTTATAGCAAAATTTTCCAAGATGGGAACTGAACGCAGTTTTTCATTTTGAATCTTCCGAGAGCATCATCTGAAGAAAACCCTGCAGGGCGTCCAGGGTTATGAAGAAACAAGATCCATTGAGGTAATCCAGGCAGTCTTCAACTCTCGGGATCGGATAGTTCTTCTGGACCACTTGTTTATTGAGACCTCTCATGTCCATACAGGGGCGGTAGGTTACGAGGCCAGTGGAATCCTTTTTCTTCGGAACTACAACTATGGGGGAGTTGTAAGGGGAGACGCAAGGCTCTATGATTCCCAGGCGGAGGTTTCGTTCTATGTGTTCCTCCAGAGCTTTCTTCTCAACGGGAGCCAAGCGGTACATGCTCTTGGCAAAAGGCGGTGAATCCCCAGTATCGATGACAACGGGAGGATAATTAACTGTACCGAGTTCCTCGTCAGAACGGGCGAAGCTAGATTTGTAACGGTTCACTATGTTCAGGACTTTTCGTTTCTGCTCTTCAGTGAGAGTGGGACCGAGATTGAGTTCCTCCATCTTAAAATCGGGTTTGTCTTTATGCGCTCCATAGTTCGGTTGGTCCTGTCGAGGTGGAGGGTGAGGAGGATCGTTTCCGTCAAAATCGTGAGTCGGTAGACCAGATGCGGTGAAGGACTGTTCAGCTTGAGTCCTTCTGATCGGAATGCGGAATTTGTCTCTTGGGATCCAGTTTTCTTCGCATTCCTCTGGGTAGAGCATTTGGGAGGAATCAAAGGCTTCATAATGACCGACATAACGTAAGGCAGGGATCGTGATGTCCTTGTGTTGGGGATTGAATATGAACGCCTCAGCCTTTCCCCCTTCAAGGGTGAGCAGGACATGGCCAAAGAGCACACCATGCCTGGAGACCATGGGACTGGGTGTGACAGAGATCTCCCCAGATGCGTTAGGGTTGCGGGCGTAAACTGTGACTTGCTGCCAGGAACGAGCAGGAATGTCAAGTGGTCGCTTGGTGTACAGGGACTCGGAGATGATATTTTTATAGCGGCCCTTAGTGATCGGTTGGCAGTGAATCTTTGCTTGAGAAGATTCGGCAGTAGGCGATGCGGGTCTCTTTTGGGAACGAGGCAGTGGCTGCTGTTGAGAGTCCATGGTGGACTGAGCTGGAGGAGTCTGTGTCGCACTGGATCGGTGAGAAGACGGGGCCATTTCAACATCAGAATCGGAGTCAGAGGTCATAGCTGGGACATGCTGACTGTGCATAAGAGCATCCTCCTCAAAATGTGTATCGGGGGAGTGTATGACTCGGACAGGAGGAGGACCTTTCTGTGTGAACGTAATTTTTTCAGGGCCCAGCTGTCCAGTTGCGTCTGGTTTCAAAACTATATCTTTAGCTGGACGAGGGTTCCATGGGACAGTGACTTGCGGAACGTCGAGAGGTGTTGGAATACTGAGAGCTGGCAAGTCCGTGGAACTTTTAACGGAGATTGGCGCATCCAGATCTTGCGTGCTCCAGTTGGAGTTGGGAAATTCATCGGGTGGGACCCAACCATCGTCAGATCCTTCAGGAGGCTTGTAATCTTTTTTGAGACCGTTAAAGACGACTGTTTTCTTGTTCACGTCAATGACCGCTTGGAAACGGTGGAGGAAGTTGACCCCTAGCAGCATTAGGGTGTCAACGTCGTTGATAATCGCGAATCGATAGTTGTAGCCCCACATGTCAGGTCCTAGGCGGAAATGAACGATCGCCGATTGTTTGTAGAACTGGGGCTCGGCTTTGACCACTTGAGTAAAGGGTCGGGGCTGGTGGCTGACAACAGTGATGGACTCAGGGAACAGTCGGATCATATGGTATACAAGAGCAGGTGATATGACCGAGAGAGCAGCACCACAGTCGCAAGTAGCCCTTATATAATAGTTGTAGCCCGCCAGTCGGAGCGGGTGGATGACATCATGTTCGTTATAGGTCAAATTGTACAGACGGGCAAACTCTGCTTGTAGAGTTTTCTGCGGATCGAGCAAGACCTCATCAAAGGGTAAATTGTAGACTGGGAACAGAATGTTGAACTTCCTAATTGTAGGGATCTTCTTCGAGAAGGGATTAGTGAGACCAGAGGATGACGAATCCTGTGATGACGGTTCTGAAGTTCGGGGCACTTCAGCCGGATCAGTTGTTTGAGATTCTGGAGGATCAGAACTGATTGTTGAATCTTCGGATAAATAAGACGGGAGGGCCATCGCGGTAGTCCGTTCCACGTCGTGGTGAGCATGAGAGCTGTTCCTCGCGGAGGAAGTTGCGTCCAGAGCCGTGGGCTTGGAGAGAGTGAAGGAAGATTCGTGTACAGCGCGGTAATGAGGATCCAGGACCTCGGAGCAGGAATTATTATGTTTAAGTTCAAGTGTGGTTATAGGATCGTCAGGTCTAGTTTGTTTAGTAGGAAGCGCAAAGGCATGAGATTTAAAGGAAGTAGGAGGCGGTTCAGGTGATGGTGACCGCGAGAGTGGACCATTAGTCAGAGCGTCCCCGAACGTCTGACTTAATGGTTTTCCGGATGGTTCTGTCTTCGGTGAGGGGCAGGGCTGCGAGAGCGTGGTGTGTACCTGCCTCCGGAACTGTTGTTGTTGGCGTTATTCTGTAGAGTAAGCAGTGCGAGCTGTGCGACCAGTTGCTGAGTAAGCTCTTGTTGAGACGGTTGGGACTGGGCTGGTGCAAAATTCTGGGAATCAGATCGTTGTTGCTGGTTCTGATTATTGTCGTTAGGTTGGGACCAGCGGGACTGACTGGGATAACGAGAGTTCCCTCTTCCTCCGCGGTAACCACGGGTCTGACCGCGGAAATTGTCGGATCGAGCAGGGCGCGGTGGACGGGAGGCAGCGAGTTCTTCCAGACGAGTGAAATTGCCATTGCGGACGTCGCGTTCCATGCGCATGCAGTGAGCCATGATATGTCGAGGGATCAGGCAGTATTCACAGACTGGTTGATTGGACTGTTCTTGGGAACTAGTCGGAGCTGTGGACTGTTGAGTAACAGGAGCTTGGGCAGCGGGCTGATTGGAACGTTGGAATTGTTGCGGTTGCTGCGGCTCTAATGACTGAGGATGCTCAAGAAAATGGACTTGTGCTTGAGGCTGGTCAGATCGGCGAGACGGACTGGCATCGTGAAGAGCGCGGAGCGGCTTAACGTCCAGTTGAGGACTTTGGGTTGGCAAAGTCGGAGGAGGGCCAGAGCGAGTGACAGATCGAGCGGAGAGGGCATCGGTATGGCAAGCCTCTTCGAGATGCTGTATGAAGTTGTCCAAAGTGTCGTGGCCAAGGCTCTTTGCAAGAAGGTATTCTTGACGGGGGAGTTTGAGCCTAGCGTTCTGGATCAAGCGAGCCTCTTCAATGTTCGGATGGACGATACGGGACAGACGCACAAACTCGTGCATAAATCGAGTGACGGATTGACCAGGTTCATATCGCAAGTTCTGGAGCTTGTTCCTATTGAAGTGGGTGGTGAGGGATCTGGAGACGTTGATCCAGCGTTGTTGCGTGTCGGGTTCATCATCATCTGCCCATTGATGGATCAGCGGTTGCATAGCAGAAAACCAGGCTTTCACGTAGGGATCACGGGAATCCTCGAAAAAACGTGGGCAGAGATCCAGCATGAGGTCATAGGGAATGCCGAGGTTGCGGCGGAATTGATTAACACGAGCGAGATAAATCTCTGGATCTTGAGTGCTGACGTACGGGCGTATTTCATCCCGCATACGGACCATTCTCTTCAATGTGAGGTCATGAGCCTGTAACTGCGCGTCGTTGAGAGGGACTTCCACCGCCGGATCGGCACCGGCATTGTCGCCGTCCATAGTGATCAGACAAAAGAACTGAAAGCAGACCAATCAGAGCAAGGGAATGGCACAGTTAAGCCTTAGCAAAAAAAAAAAAATCAGTGTACGGATAAAGTGTATTATGTCGTAGAGAACGTGAGTGCCAGCGCAGAGGGACACGGTCCGAGAGCAACGAGCTATATAAGGCAGCTGGGCACGTCAGAGCATAAGTAAGTACACGGAATATCGGAAGCTAGGCTGTGGAGAAATAAACTGAGCAAAAAGCACGCACAAGTTAAGGAAAAAAGATCAATGGCAATGCATGACAAAATAATAACGATGGAATTATGTTGACACGATGTTTGTTGGGCGAGGGACGGGCCAGGATCTAAAGAAAAGCATAAACATCCACAAGACCAAACAAAAAGTGCATAATGATTCAATGATGTTGACACGAAGACCGGGATCACGCGGAGCGGGCCGGAGATCTAGACAAAAGCACAAGCATACATGACACAAAATACGAATGCAAAAATGATCTTGGTAAGATGAGGGATCCGAAGCATGGCTGGTCCGAAAATCAAGTTCTGCAAAAATCAAAGATAAAGCACAAGCAAAATTAAGCCAGAAATGAAAAAATAACAAATGGTCGAAATTCACGACTGGAAACCAAGGGGCAACGTCCAGGTCAAATGTGAAGAGATCCGAGCAAGGCAGGAATCTCTAAAAAATGATCATGAATGGGAAGCATGGCATTGGCATCTGTGGGGATCGTAGAAAATGGCGACTGGAATGTTACAGGGCAAAGATCGCAAATAATTAGTGCACATGAAATGGGAGCAATGAAAAAACACTAAGGAATGTTCACGGCACAAAATCAAAGGGAACGGACGAAAAAAGACAAAATTATGAGTACACTGAAAAGGGCTGGAGGAAAATAACAAGCTCACAAATGAATAAGCGGGAATCGGGGAATGAGCACGGGAAATACTGCACTGACGGGAAGCTGAAACTGCACAGAACTATGAAAAATCAAAATTATGAACCGAAACGGAAAACTGACAATGGAATGAACTGAAAAAATGGATGGGAGCACAAATAAACAGAACTGAAATGATGAGAACGGGAATAACAGCACTGACGGAAAATGAAGAACTAGGAAACCCACAAAATGGAACTGGAATTTCAAAAAACTGATGAATCAAAGAACTGGAATGATCAGGTAAGTGGAAAATGAATCAAAAATACGAAACAGGAGGGAAATCAAAAACCCAGACGGAGAACTGTGAAGAGGTATTCACTGGCTACATATACGGAGCAGAAGTGAAAGGGAGCAGATAAGCACGCGACCGGCCGTTGATCTATATATGTAGGTACAGGTAAGCACTAGGGAAATTCGCGAACGGCGTGGGAGACTGGAATGTGGCTAGGCAGGAAACTGTCTAGACAGCGTGGCGGCGAGGAAGAGCGTGCGGAGCAGGTAAGTATGTACGCACAGGGACGGGAACGGGAAAAGTGCACTTTTCAGAAATTAATGATTTCAGCGGGATCGGGACGGCGAAAAATCACGGAATTTTGGGGAAACGGGTATCTGGACGCTTGGCAGTGATTGGGAAGGAGCTTACGGCGCCTCCACCATAATGTAAGATAATAGATCTTACAAGGATCAGTGATGAATCCTATTTATGATCAGTGGGGGGAATGAGAGATGCAGAATTATGGGAAAGTCAGACTGGGAATAGCACTATGAATAAGTGAAGGGTGAGAGCTGCAAAAATAAAGGTCTATACGGCTCGAGAGTTACCAGAAGACTCCCTGTTTAATGATCTGTTAAGGTATAAGTTAACAGTGGGTGGTGAAGGGTAAGGGTAATTCCACATTTACCCTTACATGTACACTCAATTTTCGCGTCATTTTTAGCCGTTGTTATGGCTGTTTATTCTAACGATAATAATTAAATGGTTTCAATTTACCTTCAACGGATTTAGTCGTCAAAGCATATCAGTTTTAACAATTTTTAGACATTACTTTGTGCTCTCATTCAATATCCACCCAGTTGGGCAAAATGAGTAAAGAATTTAGATTTTGTCAAAAAATCCTGAGTTCTAACAGGTTTTTGGGATTACTTCCCTTCAGATGGAATTCCCATGCGAAATGTTACCAACTGAGCTCTTCAAAAATGAAGAGATTGCATTGCATCGGAAATTCCATTCTCATGATAATTTATTTAATTTTTAGGCTACTTCGCTACGTCGATTTGGTTTATATTCAGCAAAAGAAATTGAGGATTAGTGAATCCTCTGGCATCCAGCTATGCATTATGGGTCTCAGTCTAAGCACAATAATTCTCGTTGAAATGACAAGCAACTGGAATGGTCAATTGCTTTACTTGCATCGACTCCTTAGTCTGGATCAGAAGTATCAAGGTAATATTGGAAAATTCTTTGTAAAATGGGTATATTTTAATAGCATGTTTTACCCTTAGGTCTTTGATGTAAATTTTAAACCAAAATTTCAAGGAAAACTTATTTTTTAAAACATGTTTTTGAAAAAGAATCGGGCAAATGGAAAATTTTATTGAATTCGTTAAAATGGAAACTCCAACGGAATCAAGTGTCACCGCCAGAGAAACGAGGCAATGTTCTACTTAAGTCCCCGATCATCTTCATTGCCATTCATTGCATGTATTGTTTCCGGCTGCAAAACTACCCAGAAAAAATCTACCATTTAACTTCGCTACTGGAACCAGGGAAGCAATCAGGAATTTGGAGTCTATGTCTTGGATCAATTCAGATTTACATTTGGCTCATAGAATGGTCAACATCAACTTGGTTTACTCTCATGATCTTTTATCATGGGAAAGTGATGAGGTGTCATTTGGCGTGAGTAACTATTTCAACTGCCCTCCATAAAAACGGTTTCTCATAGATTTTTCATACATATTGTTTTAAATTTTATAGATTGATCAAAGAATTCAGTGAACGGGAGTTTGGAGCGATCTCGAAAAAATACAATGCCTTGAGGATTCTCCAACTTGAGCACAATCAAATCTGGGGGGCAAACTAT
>JAQFXU010003084.1:0-17614 GCA_034693705.1 Spatulosminthurus flaviceps | reverse complement strand
GTGCTAATAACAAAATTGTGGGTTATGTTTATTAAATATAGAGATTTTATAATTGTACTACTCCACCTTAAAACAATGGAATTTCCTCCACAATGCAATGTACTTATTGAAGTGCAAGTAAAAGCAACATTTTACGCTGATTAAAGTTAAAAGTGAAAAATGTACAAATTTTCCTATGAATTCTTTCTTACAAAAGGAAGCCAAGCATTTCAAGAGAAGTAATTTCTTCTATGGAATTAAAAAAGGAAAAATAAGACAATTTTGTTTACACATCAGAGCCTTCCCTTTTAGTACGTGTAACAAAATTACTACACATTGTCTAAAAGCCCAATCATACAAAAAAGCATTATGTATTTCCTTGCTTAGGTGATCATGAGAGTAAAAGCGTTATTCATAGGAATTAATTTCAATTTAATTTCCCAAAATGTCTCATACAAATACAAGAGAGAGAGAGAGAGAAAAAAACTTTGAAGCAGATGGTGGTGGGTGTGGATTGACTTGATAAAGACCAGTTTTAAGGGATAGGATATAGAGGAAAGAAGGGTAAAAAGTTGGGAGCTAAAAGTTCAGCCAACTGTACAATGTAGGGCAATAGGGTGAGGGAGGGAAAGCCCCTGAAACTTAAAAACACTGAGATTTTCAACTCCCCCCCGAAAAGTCATGGGCTTGTATTTAATAAGGGTTTAAACAGTGTAAACTGTAAGTACGTAAGAAGAAAAAAGAACCAGGGCGTCATTTCATTCAGTATATAGCTGAAGCTAGCTTTAGTATAATATGCTTTGTTGTAGAGGACGGAAAGCCCTTGGAATATTCAATGTAAGTTTATTACTTGGAGTTGGAGCGAATGAAGCTTGGAACAGTTAATGGTTGAAAGGAATGGGAAAATATGGAAGTTGTACTTTTCTCACTTTATGAGCCGCAGTGATGGCAGACTGCACACATCAACAGATGAGGGTAGGCTCTTCAACCCTCAGGCTAACTTTTTGGGGTGCGTCAATTATATCCATTGCTAAGGCTCTCGTCTCGTCTGGTCAACTTTACATTCAAATTTCCTCTAACCGTCCCTATACTATCAACTATATATACATTGGGACCAATAGAACCAATAGGCTTAATTATACACATGTGCCTATGCGCATAAGCTTATGCATGTATATACATATATACCAATATTTACCCATGCATAAGCATCTACCCATTTAAATACATGTATATGCATATGTACCAATGTAAAAGCATGTTCCCATTTAAATGCGTGCATATACATATGTACCAATGTAAAAACATGTACCCATTTAAATACATTTATGTACATGCATATCAATAGCTACCCTTGCCTAAGCACATACCAATTTAAATCCATGTATGTACATACATACCAATATAATAATATGTACTGATATAAACACATGCCTACACATACGTAACAATATAAATACCCATATGAATACTCATATAAATATACATGCATGTTCATGTATACCCACATACAGATACATTTCTATATAAACGTACAGGCATTTACTAATGCCCACGTATGTAACAATACGTTACCAATATTTACAGGCCTAGGTATTCATTTAAGCTTTAAGGAGCCACAAACATAAATATGTGTATCAATGTATTTAAATGTAAAGATATTTTCACGAGGGCTTTTCATACAGAATATTATAGAGGCAAAGCTAAATATTATTATCAGCATGGAAGAAGATAGCTGCAGTTATGTTTTTCAATGGAGTGCAGTTATAAGCTCAAGTTATGCTCATACATGAGTCAGCTAAGCATGGCTATGTTTAACTGTATAGTAATAAAGTAAAGCTTAACTTTCCTACTATCTACTAAAAAAATATATGCACCCCCTAAAGTCCAAAGCCTACCCATTTTTGATACACCCCCATGTTTTAAAAAAAATTACTATAGGAATCCATGCTTTGTATACTATAAGTAAAGTAATGTTATGTTGAACCATATAGAACTCCACATTTTAACTATACACACACACACACACACACCTACTTAAGAGATGCAATATACTTTAGTGTGTTGGATAACGAAAGCCTGTGGAATATCTATGCACCACACCAACTTTTCTATCTTGATTGTCATAGAATGGTTAACAAACTATTTCCTATAGTTTTCTGATAGCCCTGTGTGTAGTGCGGAGTCTCTGTGTTAAATGGCTGGGAGCAAGAGGCAACCTTATCGTCAAGTGTGTATTATTATTGAGTAGATTTACTTACTTGTTGGATGCTGACTCTGTGAGTGAGTGAGAGAGCATAAGTATAGGAGGCAAGGACCACATAACATAAGGAGTAGAATATATAGGAAAAACGCACTACTCAAATCATCTCCCTCAAAGCTCAACTTTTTCCCATCCACATCTTCTACATAATCTCCATTGTCAAATCGACTCTTGTCCAACAACACACACACAACAACAAGAAGAACCATTTTTAAAGGGGAAAATTCTTCTTATATCGTGGATATTTTTATTACTAAAACTGAATCTTATCCTGGTGACCTTGCTCTAACATTCTGTCTTTTGTTTAGTAGTTTATTATTTATTGTGTGTGGTGTGTCTCCAAAGCAAATGAATTGTAATTCAGAGTGTTGAGATTTATTTCCTGTGCTTTTAATATAACAAATCATATTTATCTCTGGAACCATCACGGGTACCGAAAGGGTCTACGTTTTCCCGGAACAAATGAGGTAGTTTGATTTTTTATAATAAAATCTTCACAATTTGTAACGTTCTTCCTATTCTTGCGTTGTTGACAACAACTCAATTATTATTACATGATAATTTTTTTTCCTTGTAATTAAACATGTACTCTCTTCATTTGTAATTTGTCGTGTGTGTTGCATAATAATTTTCCTCACTTTTTCCTACTTCCTTCAGTTCCCATGGTATTTCTTGTGTTTGCAATTGCGAATTCCCATGTTATATAAGGGAAATTTATACAATAAAAAAAGTGGTATTTATTATGATGCAAAAGTGCAATACGTGGGAAATTGTTTTTGTGTCTTTTCTTATATAGGAAGATTTTTTTTTTACTCAAGAGTATTTTTGAGTGGTTAGTTTTTTGCAAGGTATTTTTACATTTCTAATAATTGTGCTTCATTTTTTCAAGGATTTTATCATTCAGTTGCTACAGAAATATGTGCGGCTAATATTACGAGAGATTCAACTCTTCTAATTGTAATTCTGCCCGTGCTATTTTCAAGGTTCCAGATGTTCACGGTTTTAAATTACACTTGAACCTGTTAAAGTTGCTGTGTTATTTTAAAGGTACAAATATTTTCCTGCAATGCGTCAAAACAAAATAAGAGGAAATTTTCAATTATTTGAATTGAGCTTAATAAAATGCTGGTAAATTTTAAAAAAACATGGAATTTATGGAACACAATCCTAGCACCATTCTTAGATTTTGGCTTTGAAATTCCAATAGCAATTTTTATCCTGTTATTACCTGGTTTTTAAAGGCTCCAGCTTTGTATGGATATTTTTCGCGTAAACACAATATCTTAGAAAAATTCCTCTAGATAGTAATTTGACTGGGTTAAAAATAGCATGGTACAAATTGAAAGTACAAGTTTAGCCTGTTGCATTCATTCCGGTATGGTAGTGCGGTATGGGAAAAGGATAATGCTAAAATTGATACAATGTTTTTCTATACAATAGGAGCTTATTTCATACGTATGTGTACATACGTATCAGAATGCATGAGACTCGAACAACTTCCTTGTGCAAACTATGGGTTTAACAATTGCGGGCACGATAATAAAGTAATTGATGATATAAAGGATATTCCGCCACGGAAAAGCTTTTTAGTATTGTCATTGAGTGTGTGTAGTATAAGAAAAGCAAAGTGAGATAAATGAGTTGAGTTTAGTTCCAGTGGTTTAACATATGAAGACTTGTGTGTGCTTGTGTATGTGTGTGGGTGATGAGTTCATTCCCAGTGTCAAAGATGTACATTGTCAATTTTAATATTTTATCTCTATATAATTTACCCTGTCTAATTTATCAAAATTAAAGTTTAAAATCTGGTACATGTTTTTTTCCCAATGTATTCTTATATAATGTTCAAAATTCTTAAACCCGTGGTAAAATTTTACATCCCAATAATTCTTGACCACCAAAGCATACAGAAGATGTGGGATCTGAGATTTTTGTAACGGAACTTGCATTTCCACGGATTTTTCAACAGATGAAAGTCAGAAATTCATCTCAGTGTGGAAATGTAATATAAAGATTTTTCCTTCCTTACATAAGTTCCTGTACAGGTTTAATCCGCAGATAAAATGTACCGTTACATTTTTGCCAAGCTTACACAGCCTCAAGCTCTGTGAACTTCTTATGTATAAAAATATGCTCAAGGCATTCAAACTATGCAGAATAGTATGAGCTCGTTTAGAATGACCATTACTCTGTGGTTTAACTCGCACACACACACACACAAGGTTTTGCATAATTTTTTTCCACCAGTTTTGTCCACTTATATTATATGGAATGAGAAATTTTTTTATACGTATTAAAAGGAGATTTCATATGTATATAATATACGAGGCCTACTTTTATATACACCCAATGCAATGGCTCAAAAACTTTTATGGAGATCACGGAAAATTTAGAGAGAGAGAGAGAGAGGAAATAAGTAATTTTCTTACGTGTGTCACATTTCTCTCACACTACAAAATAAACGCTCTCCTACGCTTAAATTTTGTTTGTTTGTCTTTCATAATATAATATTTTTGCATCAAGTAAAAAAACTTTCTGATTTCTCTATATATTATTTTGGCCCAGTGTCAATCTATAGTTTTTGTACGATGCTTAACTATAGGGACAACAACTTTAGTGTATGCTAAGATATAGGAAAAAATTTTCATTGCAAATGTTCAGGCGCTATTATCTATATTTATTTGAAATTGTTATATCTTACACGTGCATATAATTTCCTCATATAGGAAAGTGATTTCTACCCATAATTTTTTTATCGCTTGAATTGATGCTATTCTCACTATTAGAATCACACTACACCGCCATGCACACGTAAAATGTATGGGAATAGAAATTTTTTTCCTCCCATTTGGGTAACAACTCTGCTAAAACTCTGGCAAGAATAGAAATTGTAGCAAGACAAAAAAAAGTAAGATTTTTTTTAAATGCGAAATATCCCTATAGTAAAATATTCATTCAAAAAAGGAATGCCCTGGGTTTTGTTAAGTATTAGAAAGGATGCATGAAAAACCCACACATGCAGAGATCTCAGTTTCATATAATTAACTATGTAGCTTTTTCTTGTTGGTACTTATACGTGGTTACACTGTAGGGATTATAGTAGGCTTTGGTTACATATAAAGAAATATGTATAATGGCAAGGGTGTAGGGACAATGGGTTCTATAGGAAGCATAGGAGTTCAATGGCATGTGGTTCTATAGATTTGCCTCTATTTTTTCTCTCGCTCTTTGTATATTTTTATTGTACCGCAGAGGAGCATAGCAGCAGCAGTAGTGTTTAGTATTGTAGAACTTCATGGTTGATTTGGTAGCGGGAAACACGTAAAATTGGAAACTTTTCATTTTTTCAATGAAAGAAAGGGAAGTCATAGAATGTGGGATAATTGGATGGTTATTTTTTCGCAAGATCATGGCTATTAAATGGAGGGATATGTTGGGAGTGTTATTTTGTCACAAAGAAATTTTTGGACTCTGTGGAAAGGAAATTTGCAATTTCCATTCTTGAGCTGTTGTAAAGTCCAGTTGTTTGGGCTTTGAAGTTGCTGGGGCTATTTTCATGTACTACATTGGCTCAAATACGTTTCTTGCACGGACTATTTGAGTGTACAGTTTTAGTACACTATGTTATAGTAAAAGATACACAGTGGCCTAAACAGTTGGTGAGCTACAGAAACAAATAATGTTGAAATCCCAGAATTTTTCTCAAGGTGAACTACAGTGACAAATTAAAAGCTTTGAAACTTCTCTGAAATGTATGGATTTGGAGGGTGTCACAAACTAGGAAAAACTGTCATTCACAAACAAGTTAACGTCAACTTTCTAAAGGTAGAAAAGTTAGAGACGTAGATAATTCTCCTATTACTTACATTGTTATTGCTTATATTCCCCTTTATTTCCTGCTCCCTCATTCATCCCTTCAAAAGCATTGAAAAGAATGTCAAGCCAAGAAAACGTCACTTGTACGATTGTTATTAGGAAGGAAAATACTAAGTTTTTACTTTTTGTATAGACTTAGGTGTTCAGCAACGGAAACAACATGTTAAATGTTTTTGCTCTTATAACACGTGAATAAAGTTCATTCATTCATTCAATCCAAAGAAAAACACTAAAAATGCAAAATACGCCAAAATTTACCAAAACTTTCAATTAAAAATCCTAAATTTAGCTTCTTTTTGCATTTAAACTTACAATGCTTAAAACTGACTCGAATTATTGGCATTATTTGTCTGCACCATCAAAAGAATTTTTCTCACCCAGAAATAATACATGTATAAAATACAAGAAATAAATATAAAAAAAATTCAAACAGAAAAATCTCTAAAAAAATTTTATACCAAAAAACTTTTGGGAAAATCTATAAAAAGTGTGTCAAGCAATTCCAGGAAAAGGACAATGGTCACGAAAGATAAAAAAAGGAAGGAAAAATATCATCTTTTGTAAATTCAAGAGATGAGAGAGAGAGACTCATCGAGACGAGTGAAATATTTGGGGAAATTGTGCATGCAAAACGCATACACAAGACAAGAAAAAATACAATAAAGAAAAAGAGGAAGATCCGTTAGTTGACAACGCTGTGTTACTAGATTTACTAGCTTTTAATAGGGTGTTGTTCCTCGTACTAAGCCAAAAGCCCAAGCAAGCAAGTTTTAAACAACACTTTGCTTTCCTGCACTGCTTTCGTACAAGAGGAAAATGTTACATGATCTCCAATGCTGTAGCTATAGTCTCATCCTGTAAATACCAAAGAGTATGAAGCCAATGGAATGGATGGACAGACGGAAAACTGGCATCCGTCCGTTTCAAATTACATGTGCCATATATGTAAATGCATATACATATATGCACACATATCCTATGACTGTAAAATAGTACATGATGGGTTTTTGGTAACATGTAATTGGAATTGATTGCCATGCGGGGTTTACTCCTTTGTTGTATACACGCCATTATTACCATTCATTTGAGGATTTAACCTGTGAGTTTGCCTGTGTTGGGAAAAATTATGCATGGATTGTTGGAATGAGCACTGATAATTACCCTATCAAATGCACTCTTGAAAAGAGAAGCTTAATTTTCTTCCCTTAAATTACACATATATTTATGTACGTATATTTGGCAACGCTTTTTTAATGCTTGTTTCACTTGATCAAGTCCAGCAAGTTTGAATTTTGACTTTCGTGCTCAATTATTATCAATATTATTACTTTAGTCTCGGTCATTCCGTCTGAATAACACACATGTCTAGGTAAATCCAAAGGTCAGACCTCTCATCTTCATCTGTGCTTGTAATTTTTTCAGACACGTTCACACAGGTAGACACGTACATATGCATATATTTTTCTGTATATAGAATTGCGTATAGTAAAGTGAATAAAATCCTTTTAAAAAACGTAGCCCAGAAAAGTCATTGGTTTCCAATGCAAATCTCATCCCTTTCCTATTGAACGGTTTAGGAAAATCCCTCTAATGATTGCCCCAAGCTGAATAAAATGGTAATAAAAAAGCAACTGAGGAATTGGATGTGCCATTGGGAAAAATTATCTATTACCTGATACGACGACAATAAAGATTAAATTTAATTGGAACTTAACTTTTTCATGTGTACGTTTCATTTTTTTTACGTAACAAAATTTATCCAAATCACTCTAATTTTTCCTCTCCCATATAAATACATGGAAATACATATGTAGTTTCCCCCATGTGTCAGGGCCTTTTCATAGTCAATTATAGGTATAGCTAACTAATTGTAAGTGTGTAAGAAACTTATGGGCACGAATTTTATTTCCAAATCGCATGCATACGATTCTATGTCAATTAACTTAATGCACCGACTTTTTTTAACATTGCGACATGCACAATGTTTTTTTATTTTTCAATACTATACAATTGTATGTGTATTTTGTCGTGACCCTTTCATCCCCAATTTTTTCCACGTTTCTGTTCCACGTAATGGTAAAGTTAAATTTTATCACACAGGAAAAAGATAAAACGTTGAAAATTACATGAATGAGTCAAAACTTTAGTTGGGAAAAACTTTGAGGATTGTAATTGACAGTTTAAATTTTTTAACATGTTTATAAGCATATAAGGAATGGGGAAATGGGTCTAAGGTTGATCTTAAAAAAATGTGACTTTTTCAACTCGAGTGTGTGTGTGTGTGTGTGTATGTGAGAATTGGCATAAACTAGATCCGTAATTTTATGATGCAATTAAATCAGACCTGAATTTCAAGTGTCTTAATCCTCTTCCTCTAGAAAATCTTAACCAATCGATATATTTATACTTGTATGTATTTACTATACATTCCAATAACTTCCTCTATATAAAAACCGGTATATAATTTTGAATAGAAAAACTATATACATGTACAATCTTTTGGCACAATGTACCCGCCAAATCAGGATTCCTACAAGGAGAAATCAATCCAAATACACATAGAAAACTGTTGTAAAGGGAAAAAGCAAAAAATCGTACCAAGAGCATCTTTTCCCAATTCAAGGAACTTCATATACATCTACAAACGCATCCTACCATGTCATGAAAAATTACCTTTCCAATAATAACAATAGACACTCCATAGCACTCGTGTATAAATACATGGGCGTACATACTCTGGAAATTGATATGTGCAAAATAGTACCAAAAACCCTCGAGGACGGATATTGATCAAATCCGAGACAGGGCGGTGCGGGTGCGTTGACACATGAAGAAGAAGAAGAAAAATCCCTGAAAATTGATCCTCTTTTGAAATATCTCTATGAAAGCATAAGAGAGAGAAAAAATCTTAATTCCAATTGAAAACTAGGAAATCAACGTTTCTAGACACTTTTTTCCTTCCAGTTTTCCGAGTACTATTTTTTAGTATTGACAAAATACCCTTTCAGGAATTGCTTTCTGTATTTTTTCCTATGGAAAAATCGATCCTTGCCCGCAAAATACCATTAAATATAACATATTTATAGAGCAGCCTTATAAACACATATAGTTTAGAATATGTATGTACAATGATAAATGGGGGTAGATGAACCATGAGTCTTTCCTAGACAACTTATACACACACATACAAACACAAACATTGAGAGAGAGACAGACAGTTACAAATGTCCATTGAAATTACAAGAGGTGCTCTTCGTCTCCTTGCAAAAAAAACCTTATGTACTTTTCCTTCTTGTCATGTCACACGCATTTGAAATACATTGCTCCTATACACTTAATTGTATACGTGCAAATACATAAATAATATCCTACCTGCAAAAATGTCTCGTAACACAATGACACATGAATTTTACTATAGACATATAAAAAATGTAAACATTCCCAAGTGAATAAATTCTTATCTTCATCTGCCCCACAGTAAACCAGTGCTCTGACAAATATATAAAAACTGGTCACTTTTTGACATACAAAAAATGGACACTTTTTCAAATGTAAAAAATTCTCACTTTTTGACATGTACAAACTGGTCACTTTTTTCTCACACAAAAATCTGGTCACTTTTTTGCCATTTAAAAAATGTCACATTTTGTCACACATAAAAAAATGTCACATTTTTATCTCCATCCCCCCCAACATTTTAAGGGCATTTTTTAAAAATATTTATTTCTTGCACAAATGTCACATTTACAAAAATACGTTAATTTTCTCATATTCAAACACAAATCATCAGTTTATTCACATTTCCCCCCTGTATATTTGATCTATCAAAAGTAGGGAAAAGTGCTGGTCAAATATTGGCAAACAAGTATAAATATTGCACTGTCAAGTGAAAAATGGGTTTTTGAGTAATGATGACGTACGTAAACGTAAGGTATATAAAAGCTGCAATTGAGAATTCGATGACCGGAATGAGTCATATGTGACAAAAAGTACATACTTTGTATATTAAACTATTATAAAGGTAAATATAGGGACGATTATTATTTACTCCTGATAGTATCGATAAAAAAGGGGGAAAAATGTGCGTGAGTTCAAAGGAGGTCGTTTCGCCGACGGATTTTTATCAGCTAAAGTCCACTAGAAAAAAGGCATGCCTATGCAGAAAATGTTCTATGTACATAGAAATATTTGAGGTAGGAAATACAAAGGAGGAGGAATACATAAGCAATTATGGTTTGTGTGTTTATTTGCACACACACACACAGACTGAAGTAGTTATCCTTATCGTAAAATTACTTCACTTATTTCCATGCGAATGAACCATAAGTGTAGGGCTTTCCTCAACAAGTTCCATTATGAGGAAGGACCGTCAATGGCCTATTATGATGCTACGTTTTTTAAATGGACCTGGAGGACCATTCAAGTATAATGTTAATTATATGGGAACGTTTGGATGTATTTACAATAATGTGACAATTGACAATTAGAGTAAATAACACTTGAAATTTATCCTTTTGTAAATTGTCATGTCCTCTTTTAAGGGAATTTCGTATAAAATTTGTAAAGTGACATTCTTGTCCAGTGAGCATAAAATGCATAAAATATTTTGGTATTTGATACAAATGGAGGATAACAATTTATAACTATGGGGCCGTTACATGGTAAAATGTGATTATGGGTTAGTGTGTTACGTACATAAGGCCCCAATGATAAGGGTGGCATTAAGGCGTAAATATGTATGGACGCTATTACATATAAATGGGGCAAGAATCGGGTCATGCATAAATATATAGAGAGCCTGTGTATATGTTCATAGGTAAAAACATGGGAGGACTGGCATTATAGCTTTTAAAGTGTGTATTTCTATTGCTGTGGCTATGTGGTCTGGTATATGGGAAATATGTCGGAGTAATTAGACGGAATTGTAAATGCTATTTAACAACATGGAAATAAGTAGGTATTGATTAGTGGAAACATTAATGAGTGCATTGATGGAACTTTCAAGGATTGACGTTTCATTTGGAAATTCATGTGCGTTTTGTAGATAATAATATGGGGCAAAATATAGGTGGAAATTTTAAGGAGAAATAAACATGTATTTTTATTGGTGTGTTGCAGGTCGAAGGAAGAAGACACGATGGGAAGTAAAGTGGGATTCGTGTTTTCCATGCTAATCACTGGAATATTCCTCACAGCCTCATTGGTATTAGTGCTCTTTTGGGTCCTCATGTACCGTGGAGGGTTTGCGTGGCAGGTAAATAGGGAAAATATTTTGAAAACAAAGTTTTTGCAAAGATTTAATTCTTGGTTGGAAAATATTTTTTTGAGCTTTGGTTGGAAAATAATTTTGAAATTTTGTTAAAATTTCCAGTCGGAACCCAAGAAGGAATTTAATTTCCATCCGACCCTCATGGTGGCTGGATTTATATTCTTTTCCGGATTTTGTAAGTTTTATTGGAAAACATGGGAAATTTTACTAAGATAAAAAAATATGGAAAATGAAGGATTTTCTCATTTTTTCCAAGAAATGAAAATTTAGTGGAAAAATGAGGTTGGAAAATGTAAGGGGATTTTTTAATGGTTGAAAATTTTTACACAGCCATGTTGTTCTACCGAATGGTAACATGCTGCCGGAAAATCTTTGTCAAGTTACTTCACACGGTGTTCCACGCCTTTTCCATCGTCTGCATTGCCATTGGTTTCCTCACGGTCTGGGACTCACATGAATTGAATAATCCTAAGATCCCGAATTTCTACTCCCTCCATTCCTGGCTGGGGCTGACTACCATGGGACTCTTTACGATTCAAGTGAGAAACTTATTTTGTTCAAAAATTTGCATTTTCTCACTATTTTAATTGTATGAAAAATTTGATGAAAAAATGTAAATTTATAAAAGTTGCTAAAAAAGATTTTGGTACAATTTTTTCCCCTGTAGTTTATCGTTGGATTCTTCAGTTTCTTGATTTTGCTATGTTGCGAAGGAAGGACGGCAGCTTGTCGAGCTGCACTAGTTCCCACTCACGCCACCTTCGGCATCATCACTTTTGTGATGGCTTGTGCCACGGCAGTCACTGGACTTACTGAAAAGGCTATTTTCACTTTGGGGTACGTGAGAAAATCTCATAAAAATTTTTATTTTGGCAAAAATGTTATTTTCCCTCGTTTTTACAAATATGCGAAAACGTAATAATATTAGCGTTGGCAAATGTACAAAATTTATTTCTACGGAACCCATATACAATTTCCATAGGAAAATTTGTTGCGGTGGAGGTAAAAAAATATGTGGGGCTTTAGAAATTTTATGGGAGAAAAAAAAATTGTTGAGAAAAAAAACCAAAAGAAAATGTCATTAAAATTTTGAATTGAAATTTAGGGCGAAATACTCAACCTGGGAATCGGAGGAAGCCCTCATTATAAACGGTTTAGGGGTTGCAATAGCAGCTGCAGCTATTTCCATTGTTTTCACACTCCATGGTCGGCCTGTTCGAAAACTACCCATTCGAATGACCTACCACACTGACCTTTAAACTTTTCCTTTAATTTTTTTTTCTCTCTCTCTCGGTTTAATATTTTTTGTGGTGTAAATATTTTTTACTTTTTATCCGAAAAAAACTGTTTCTTCCTTTTTATTTAGTAAAATACCCATTCCTATATAAATGTACACATATTTTACATACGACTGTCTCAAGAAATGAAATACTCACGCACAAATAATACACATTTATTAATTTGCATAGAAGAAAATGTAATGCATTTTTACAATTAATTTCTATGCATGGAAATACACGAAGAAAAGTAATAATTCCCCAAGAATTTTTTTCCATATAAATATTTTATTAATATATAAATAATACATGCTCAAGTGCCAGTGAGATTTTTTCTCACACATGTTTTTCCAAAAACAAATAAAATTTCAGGAGCAAGAATTTTTAAGGGTTTTTTCCTCCAAACTTTTTTTCTTTTTTCAAAGATTTTTCTATATGAAATAATTTTCGTCCTGGAATTAAGCAGCTTTTTACTATGATTTTGTTTTCCAAATTAGTTTTTTAAGATTATTATTTTCTGTTAGTGTAGTAGATTTTAAAAAATGAGGCCAGGTTATAAAAGGGAGGCGTTTTTAAGCTTAAAGGTCTCACTACTCATCTCCTTATAAAGTGCAGCAAGGAAATTTGAGTAAAATATTTTAGGGCCCAAATTTTTACATGGAATTAATTATTATGGTAGAAAATATACATAAACATTCATTATCATTATTATTTGTTATTAAGTTAAATATATGTAAAAAAATATACAAGGTTGCTGGAGTAAAGATCAATGCAATGATTATGATTTAACATGAAATTTTTTTACAAGATTATTTTTCTAAATTTTCTAATCGGGGCTTCCTTCTTCCTCTCTGTTCTCTGTCACTTTCCACAAAATCTTTTTTTTCTTTTTGGATTGGTGGTTTTAATTTTTGCACGTTCGCTTTTGTTCTGGTTTCAAAAATTTATTTTAATCTTATTTTTGTAAAATCTCAAAATATGTAGCACATGATATTTTGAGGGAAAATATTATTCCTTGCATGAAAATAAAAGGCTGAATTTGCTGCTAAAAAGTATGATGAATAACAAATGATATGGGTAGGGCTGAAAAATTATACGGGCAAATATTTTGGGTTGGTAAATTTTAAAGAAATTTTGTAAAAATTTTGGGCAAGTTTTAATCTTTAGAGTTATTTGTGGGCAAAAAAATTGGGGCAAAATCTGTTGAAAAATTTTGCTTGTGTTTAACATGGATTTTGTAGTGGGTGAAAATAACCAAATAATTATAAAAATTGAATGAAATCTTATTCTCTTCTATTAATTATTTACTTGTGTATATATAAAATTACTAATGAAATTTTCATTGTTTTTTTGATTTTTTTGGATGAATTTCAAATACAGGGATAGGTACAGCCAGTACATCACGAACCTTGACTCGCTTGACGACCCTGAGCCTATCATAATTAACGTACTCGGCTTGTCCATTATTGCTTCGATGATTCTCATGGTGTGGTTCCTTCGCACCAGCCCCATCAAAAGGGGAAGTGCTGTGCTTTCCGAACGTTTGTAATAATCCAAAATAATTATTATTATCCTATGGAAAAAAATCCCATCGTTTTCTCACTCTCCAAAAAAATTCTTTCTCTACGGGAAAATATTTTTTCCCCGAAAAAATCTTGAATTTCTCTGTACCAGCTTTTACCACTTTGCTTTCATACATTTTTCTCTCATATACATCCTTATTGGTAAATCCCTATTGGGTTACCTGGAAAATCAAAAACTGCTCCTGGAAATTTTACATATAGAAAATTTTGGGGAAAATTTTCTAAAGCCAAAATCTCTCAACATAAGAGGAATCTCTCCTGAGCCGAACAAAATCTCTCGACAAAATATAACAAAGAAAGTTTTAACGGACAACGAAAAGGAGCACAATTTCAAATCAAAATGGCGCCAACGAAATCAAAAAAGGCACGATGAAAAAATTTTTCAACAAAGAATAAAGTCAATTTATTTTACAATGTATTCATCTTCGCAGAGACAAAAGGAGAAAAATCAATTTTTATTTTTTCGTCAATTTTTTCCAATAAAAAAAATTGTATTATAATTATAACATAGGATTTATAGCTCGTAGGGAATTTTAGTATTATGTACATACGGAATCTAAAGCCAAGACTTCAGGAACCAAAATACACACCTAAGTAGGAACCTAATTAATTTACCTATATTTAAGCCTTATCATAAATCCCCTATCCTCTCCTATGCTTTTCCTATAGTAAATTATATCAGACCCATAGAAAATATCATTCCGAAATTATCCATTAGTTCTAATGTTAGAAAAGTACGCCTACACCATTAGAATTTCTATTATTAATAATTACCTGACTAACTCTATACAAAAACAAATACAATGAAAAAATTGAACCTGTAATACGAAATTTAATTGCAGCTCGAAAAACCAGCAATTTACAAACATCATTTAGAAACAAAAGTCGCGTGCCAAAAAATTACAAACAAACAAACAAAAATGAAAAATTTGCATTGCAAAAAAATGGACGGTTCTCAAAAAACATCTTCATTCTTAAAAAAAATGTACATTTATTATCCTAGGAAAAAATCTTATAGAACAGTATTAAAATATTCTAGGTTTAGTTTAAATATACATGGTAATAAAATATAGCTAAATATTTCAAATCTTAAACACATTATTGTTATTTAGTTTGTTTTTTAGCCAAGAAAAATATTTTCAGTGGACATTTTGGTCATTGAAATTTTTATGACTGGATAATATTTCGGGTCGGTAAATAAAAAATATTATATTATTTTTAGTTTGAGCTTTAGTTTCAATGTAGATGTACGTTTATTATGAATGTGTAAGTATTTTTTAGTGGATATTTTTAATTTCCACAGCCTTTTTAGCTCCTCCTTTACAGCTCTATATGAATTATACACTTATGTTGTGTACTATATATAAGGATATTTAAATAATAAATACTATTGACATTTATTCATACGCGTTAAAATTTTCAATGCAACTGCCCATAAGAAATGTATAGACATTTTTCTCAATTTTTTGTCATATACTCAGTGCCTTTTTGGGGCTGGAAAATGTTAGTGTTTTTTATTCATTTACGTTCAAATTTCCTATGCATTTGCCCATAAGAATAATGTTGAAATTTTTCTCACTTTAATTCGTACACCCAATGATTTTACCAGGGCTGGAAAATTTGGCTGAAATATGCATTTATGTACATTAAATTTTCCTACGCATCTGCCCATAAGAAATACGTTGAAATTTTTCTCAGTTTTTTTCATACATTCAGTACTTTTTTGGGGTTGGAAAATATTAGGGAAAAATTTGACCGTTTAAAAAATCTGCTTATAAAAAATTCACTGGGGACAATTCACTTAAAGAATAGGATTTTTTTAGTTTCTATAAGTGTTGTCAAGAAGCGGATGGAGAAAATATAACGGCAGTTCATGTGTAGCTGCATTTGGTGGGTTCAGAAAATGTATGTCTATGTTATGTAAAAAGACACGCGTACGTTGGTTTGACTCTGTGACTGGAATTTTGATGCAGTGTAACGGCTACCGGAAGTTATTATAAATGAGAGCAGGTGCTACGCACGCATTTATTTTTTAACGCTTTACTATATTCTCACCTGTTCATCCTCACACATAACTTGCACTTTTCCCCTATACTTATATACAAGTGCATGGCCTATTTGAGAACAAATGCTTTTTATAAGCAGTGCACTAATATTTTTTTTATCAGAGCTGTAAATCTCGAGGATCACCAACTGACTTTTTAGTTCCATCGTCCGTGACTTTTTAGTATGTACAGAAAAAAATTTATACGGGATAAATGCATGTGTGTATTTTGTATTGGAGAAACAATAGTAGTCATGAAAAAAAACATCACATAATAAAAACCTCAAATATGGTAATATCTATTGGTTCAGTTAGGGAAGGAAATGTGTGAGGAGGATTGAATATTTTGCCTTTGCATTATTATTATTGTTTGCATTGGAAAACGCCTCCTTGAATTAATAACTTGTAACGTTAGAGGATTATTTGGTAAATAAAAAACGCACATGGTTAAATGCATATTTGATGGGAGAGATTGGGCCACCTGTGGGTTCCTGGCTTTATTGAGCAAGAAATACAATAGGGAGAATCTGGTTACATGGAAATGTATATTATCGACATAACATTGGAAATGTTATTTGTTATGTGAGGTTTTGAGTCAAAATTTTCCAGGAAGAAATACAGAGCAGATAGATTGCGAAATCCACGTGCTTGGATTTCAAAACAAACATGGGCTATAATTACTACGTACAATGTGCATGTGTGCTTGCATGTGAAAATAAACATTTGCTGGGGGTAAAGATAAAGGAAGAGAATTACATGTAGGGAGGATGGGACAAAAGAGTATTTGTTACATGTGATTAGTTTCCAATGGATATTTTATGACTTTTTCGCACCATGTTTACATTGATTTTTTGTAGGAAGAAGAATCATTCCCTTTGTTTTTTCCCATGAAAGTGAGCTGTTTGGAGAAGTTAATTAATGAGTGGGAAATGTTTGGGTTGTATGAATAGAAGAAGTTTTTTTACGTGTGTTTTTATGATTGGGGAGGTTCATTCATTTTGGGTTTGAGGAAATAACTGTTGAATTTTGAAGGCATACATTATCTTGTCTAGGTAGCTTGAATAAATATTGCTGGATAATTCATTCTTGGCTTTAATATTTTAGGGGGTATTGTTGTAGAGCTAAAAGCTGAGTGAATTTGTTTTTCGTGGATAAATTGGGGGAAATTTGGTGGAAAATATTTAGGCGATTTAGACTAGATTTTTGAGTAAAATGGTGTAAATTTTGGATAAAATTGTCAAAATCTGGGTGAAATTGCCATAGTTTTGGAAATTTTGAAAATATGACCTTTGCTTTGGAAAAAATGATTTTAATTGTTTTGGG
>JAQFXU010003083.1:0-17616 GCA_034693705.1 Spatulosminthurus flaviceps | reverse complement strand
ATACTTGTTTGTATAGTCAATTTTTATACTTTCCTAATAAAACTACAAAAATCTACTTCTGCCTGCGAGAGCGTAAAAGATCCGTTATTACTCTCACTGCCAAGCATCCACACTATCCCCTTCATTTCCTTATTAATAATACAATCCCTAAATTATTACCCTATCATGATTAAGCATCTGATTATTTTATTTTCTTAACAATTTCTATATAGTTTTCCCTGGTCATATTACCCTTCAACACTTATAGGTTTAATATTATTTTCTGGCAGTTTTATATCGTAGACATTCTAGCATGTCTGAAATTCTGACGTATCATGCTCGGTTCTAAAAATAATTACTTGTGAAAGATTTCCCTGTATGTATGTACATGTCTAAATTCCGTAAGCAGATAGTGTAGAACCAACGATTATTATCACAAAAATAGTTGCTCGTGTTGTCCTTGATGAATAAGTTGAGGTAACTATTAGTTAGATAGGGAAATAACACAAATAAATTTAAAGCTCAAAAATGATTTCTAACGAATTGGTTTAATCGGTACACGTGTCATGGGATTTGCCTTACTAAAAGTATAATAATAACTATTTTTGATTGGGACTATTATAACAGCAACCTTGTTATACGTAGCTCTACCAATTCAGTTATTTCCCACACCAATTTCTACACAGAGAGGAATGTTAAAATCAAAAGAAATTGTATCCTTACCATGAATTTTTGACCCTTCCCAGCAGAGCGTACAATGCTTATGCTGAAGTTACGGCCTAAACAATCCCAGTCAGGGTTTTGACTTCATAAAGCGCTGAGAAATATCTGAAAATATTAAACAAAAATTCTTGTTGTCCCCATTGGTACAAAATCCCAGTCGCCATACAAAAAGTCATTACGTGTGCATTCACTATCCTTCTTTTTGTGTCCATTACAACAATCCGCAATGTATTCTTCAACTGTAAAAAAATACATGTACAAAGGATTTTCGTTAACTGGACTTCTTGGTTGTAGTCCCTTTGAGTGGAACAAGGAAGAAAATTTCTTCTTTTGTACGAAATCAGCGTGGAGGAAGTTGTCTTGGTACTTGAACATCTTTGCAATGGCATTCTACGTTTCCTTCCTTGGAGTCCAACTTGTAAGATTACAAGACCATCCAAACTATGGGTCAATGAAGCCCTTGCTCATCATGCTCGCTTCAGGTTTCATGTGGCCTCTCATAATTCACTTGTTTCTTCTTGGACATTGCCAGAATTTTCCAGGCACTGTTAAAATGCTGAATAATTTCCTAGAGGAATTTCAAGGTAGTCGCGAACTTTTTACTATGTTGTTCATACGAAAGTTCATGGTGGAAAACGTAATAATTATTATGATGGTATTATTTTTAGCGTCGTATGAAAATGGAATAGCGAGGAAAAGGAGATTTATGTGGATATTTGAAGACGTGCCTAGTGCACTCCTCCAATGCAACTATCACGCCGTCCAATTAGTACAAGTACTAATATTTGGGGGTGTATTCGCCTGGCCACATTTTCCCGTCTTTTTTACGTCCCTCGCTTCCGACCCGAAAAATCTTCATTGGCTGGTGCTATTGGCCCAGGCCTGCTTTCATACATACTTACTCCTGTTGCTGGGTGGAATTCTTCTCGTCGTTTATTATCCAATTATACCCTTCCTCTTTTATGCTCTGGATATCATTAATGAGTGCAAGTAGGTTGTAGTTTGAAAACAAAAACCTGGTTTTCATTATTATCTTCGTGATAATTTCTTCAAATAGCATATATTATGTGATTCGTTAGCAGATACGAAGGACCAACGCGAGGTCACATTTCAGTGCGGAATTAATACAAATATTGTTTCAATTTTTTCCAGGAGAGGGAGAAGGAAATATTGGACTGAGGAGCGTTTGCGAAGGAAAACGTTTTTTCTTCGGACTTATAGAGAGTTGCTGGTCTGCATAAAGTATTTAGTGGCTTTTGCGAGCCCCGTAGTAGTTCCCACTGCCCAGACAGGTCTAATGACCATTGGAGTTTACCGCACGTACCTGGCAATTCGTGGAGAAGGCTTGTTCTCACTTGCTATGGGCATAACTGGTGTAGCCTCTCTCGTAGTTATGGGCATAGCTTTTTCGCAATTGGGGAGAATAAATAACGACTCAATGGCATTGCTCCGGGTGTGGAAATATGGAGCGACAGGGTTGACGTTTCAAAAATCTTTGCGCTGCTTGTCTGTGTTAAAGTTTTATGTGGGTGAGCAGTACTACGCGGACAGGGGATTGGTCCTTACCATTTATTCCACAGTGGTTGAGGATGTTGTGGGACTTTTAATGATTTAGACGGGTATGAATACATGGGCGCGTTGTTAGAGTACTAGATTTTCTAGCCAGGGAACGCCTGATGCCTCACTAGCGAGAGTTTAACAACACCAATCCATTCTAGAAATAAATGTTCTAATATAGGCGGAATTTAATGACGCGGTGCTGCTAGTTGCCTAGATTAGCATAAAAAAAATATTTACTTGTAACAAATTTCCCTGCATGTATGTATAGATGGCTAAACTAGGCAGAAGAGGCAGAAACAACAAAAATTGTTGGTCGTGTTTTCGCAGATGAAGAAATTGACGTAAAAATTATTAATTGGATAAGGAAATAACGGTTCAATATTATAGATAAAGCTCAAAAATGATTTCCAACTATGTAATTGTTTTCATCGGTACATGGAATTTGCCTTAATAAAAGGTTTATAGGCAATATACCACCCGGGCAACTGCCACGGGGGCAGCTGCCACCCCGACTAATTGTCCCATAACCAACTGACCACTTATGAAAATAAACTTATTCAACACAAACTCTGACACTACTGGAACGCCTCGACCCTAAGCATTTCGCCAACCGATTAGAAGGTGGACCTTATAATCGATTGTTGTAATCTTTAATAATAAAATATATTGTCGAAGTCGAAAAATTCGAAAGGAGCTGTATGCAAAGTTTACCGACATGCATACATACCAACTGATACATAGTTCCTATGCAGTCCGCACCCAGAAGCAGCTACATATACATATTCCTCTCAATCACTATTGGAGTTCCGACCTTAAATCCTTCCAACTGATACCTGCTTTCGTGCTTCTCTGTTATCATTGCACTGTTCATACGAACCAACAACAATAAACTGAAAAAATGTGTAAATTTGGCGTCCCCGGACATCTTAACATGAGCAAATTTCTTTGCACGCTATTTATTAAACACATTTGGCACTGACCCAAACATCATTTAGCATTGAAAAAATAGCCTTGCAATACTGGTGGCATGTAGCTGGACAATAAAAGGATGAACAAACCGGCCAGTAATAATTATTTTTGATTACGACTACTAATAACAGTTGCCTTGTTATTCTAAATTAGCCCGACTTATTTCAATTATTTTCTAAGCGAATTTAATCAGAATGTTAAATCCAAAAATAGACACTTGCTATGAATATTAGTCCCTTCCCAGTAGAGCGTGTGAAACTTGAGCAAGCCTAAAAATTCCGGTCAGGGTTGACTTCTCAAAGCTTTGAGAAATATTTGAAAAATTCGTGTTGTTAGTGGACCTCATTGGCACAAAGGTGCATTTGGCTACGAACACCAAATATGGCTATGCTATGGCTAAATCAAAAATTGCCATTGAACTTCTAAAGTTCTGGATTTTTTTGTTTTATCCAAAAACTCAAAGTTCCGTTTGAAGGCAAAAGTGCAATGTCGATTTGATTATCAATGTCATCCCAACATCTGCCTTTGGATGTTCTTGCATAATTTATATACAAGCTGATATCCTGGAAAATCAGATTTCAATTTTTTAAAAATTCGTATTTAAACAATTTGTAATACTGCATCAAAAGTTTTTACTAAAACTTTTCATTTAAATGGATAATTTCCACACCAACTCAAAACTTTCGGCTGTGTAACCGTGATTTCTTGGAGAAACATGGAGCACAAAATTTGTGCTCCATTTAATGTCGTAGTCACATTTCAACATGTTAATGTCGTTCCAATTTAAAGTCCATCATTCCTCAGTTTAATTCATCATTAAAAAAATTACCAATGAAAAGCGCATTGGACAATGATAAAATTCGAATGGCGAAAACATCCTTAAATCTTCCGTTGCCACCAAATCCTACACCACTGACACTTAATTGTCAAAAAATTTGGAAAGAAGCCAATTTCTAACCCTGGTCTCTTTTTTCGAAAATTTTTTTCTGTATAAAAATATTGGTAAAAAAAATATGAAATTATGTTGTTTGAAATTTACTACCACTAAAACTTGCAGTTATAAGGTCGAATTCCAAGCACAGGGCATTTTATTGGTATGAAAGTAGGTGAGAACCTTCACGGCGGCTTTACCTTCATTGAGCAGGAAGAGTCTTTTACCACAAGGCAACACTATTTTCAGAAATGGAAAAATTGTAAAGCCTTTTTGTACATATTCATGAATACTCTTGCATTGTGATTGGAAGCTTATCTCGTAGTGCTCTTGTTGTGTTATTGAAGCTTAACCTAAAATTTTTATTTGGGCGGAAACTGCGGGTATTATTGGCACTTCAAGATAAATTATTACTTTGTCAGTTGTAATAAAACTGACTGGTTATTCACTAAATCATATTAGCCTGACGCTAATACATGGAATTATCAGTTCACTCACAGAAAGGGAACATATATCTTCGAACGATCTGTAATTTCCGGTATGTTCTCAGAAATCCCGCCTCCGTCCGGAGCTCGTCTGTAGTCAAGTATTCTTCATTCCCTGTTCTACATATGGAAGACAAATCAACAAAATAATATTTAAAACTGAATAATAATTTGCCAAAGATGATATTTTATGCGAGTGATGAAAATGTTGAAATAAATTGAGAAATTGTCGTAATGTAACATGTTTGTAAAACTATTATGAAAAACTACGTGCTGACATCATTTACTCCAAAATATGCTGAAATGAAAACGTGGGAGGAAATGCTGGGAAGCAAGCAATCAGACCAATTGTAAGCCCGCTGGCGAGCCTATAACCGGAGATCAGGGAGTTTAAAAGGCGCCAAACCAAATGCAATGTTCTGGGCTTACTCACAAGTGAAAGGATGGAAGTAGGATTTTCCGGCTTCACAAATGACACCAACGTTGCGAGCAATATGGCCGCTGCAATGACATAGTACATAATGACCATAAATGTGGCACAGCGATCTTCAACGTTAGCTAAAGGATAATTTTATAGGGGAAGAATTTTAAATAATAATATTGATATGGTTTCTACATCAATGTGGAAACAAATATTGATTATACACATATTAATAATTATTATTATTTATGTACGCAAGGGTTGTACGCAAGGGTGCAAAAAAATATTGTTAGTAGTACATTCCGCGGAGTTTTGTCACCTACGAAAATTTCCTATTGTTTAAATGTACATATACTACATATTTCCATCAAATTAACTATGCTAGAACAAGTAAGCTAACAACATTGTCTACAATGGTCTGGGCAGTCGTAATTACTAGACCTTTGTCGATGAAATACAATCCCCCTACATTAACTCGGATCGGACGGAGAGAAATGAGCACTAGAAGTCTCCACAAAACCTCCCACTATCGATAAAACAACCCCTAGAATGAGTGAGAACATCCCGGCAATCATTACCAACAAGAGGGAAACCATCCCATGGGTTCGGATCGCTCCATAAATGGAGAACACGACGATGACTGTGGCTAGCGTTTGAAAGGATGACATTATGAATGATTCAAAGAAAGGGAACACGTGTATGCGAAGGACTTGCAATTCTCTGTATGTTCTCAGAAATTCTTTCGCCGTACGGAGCTCGTCTGTAGTCAAGTAGTCCTTCCTCCCGGGTCTGGAATACACAAATAATCATTTATAACTTACTCAACACCTACGTAGTTAGGAACCGTACAAATGTCAAGACCATTTCACAATACCCTATCATAAAAATAGTAGCAGGAATGAAATGAACGTTTTTAAACACCTTTACCTCATTTCCTCTAAAATACGCCGGTATAAAAACATGGGAATAAACACGGGGAAGCAAACAGCCAAGCCCATTCCTAAGCCTGTAGCAAGTCTATAACCTGCTACAAGGGAGTTCAGTAGGCGCCAGCCCCAATGCAATTTTCCGGACTCCTTCACAAGGGAAAGGATTGAAGCTGGATTTTCCGGTTTCACAAATTGAACCAACATCGCCAGGAATATTCCATTTGCAATTACATAATACACAATGACCATAAACGTGGCGCAGGGATCTTCCGTCAAATGGCCTCTTTTCCTCACCAAGTCCTTTTTGTTGAATTTTCCTGCAAATATAAATATTTTAAATAACGATATTCAATCAAATTCTAGAAAATATTTTGTTCGATATTGAATTTCATACCTTTGAACTTCACTTGAAAATCATGCACTATCTCAATTATTTGGGGTAGACCTTGATACGAGGACAAAAGAGAAAGCTGAAAACAAAGCAAGAGTAGACACACGTCTGCAGCAGCCCCCAAAAAAGGAACCTTCCGCCAAATTTTCGGATCATCACTTTGCACATATTGAGCAAATCGTGCGATAAAGTAGATTTCGTAGATGATTTGAATCAAAATACTAAAATACCATCCGAATTTCCGGCAACGCGATTTTGTACAACACACTCGAATCTTTTTCGAACCTTTTTCCGTTTTTAATTCATATGGTGAACTATACAAGTATTTGCCCCAAATAAACACCTTGTACAAGTACCTTTCAGCTAAATCCGGCATTTCTATACTCGTACAGGCCAAAACTGTTGCAGTGGTCGTGGCAATGTAAAAAGTGATTTTCACGTGGTACTTTCACAATTTTCAATAAGCCGCGTTGCGCAATAATTATTATCGTTTAAGAAAAATTAATTTTTCAGATTTCTTAAAATCCCATACAAAGAATTCAATGAGAATGGACAAATCCACAGAATCACACAACCCCAACTGAATTCCCTTCAGTCAAAACCCGAGTGACTATGTCGTGTTCTTTGCTCATGTGGACGTGGGACATTCTATCGATTCCAATTTAATTAATGCCAGCATAGAAGTGAGGACAATTCACACGAGCATGTGGAACACACGAGAGGAAATAATTCCACTGTCCAACCTTAATGAAACTTGGAGCTTGAAAGTCATCCATAATGGTAATTTATACTAGGAAATACCTTGACAGAAAACGACTCACGTGAAATTATTGGATTTCAGTTTGAGGTACCTACGTTCTTAGCAACCGTGTGGGTAGCATGAAAAACAAAGGAGCATAGAAACATAGCTGAAGAAATTGCCACTCAAGCAAAAGTTTCCAGAGCTTTTGAAGTAATTTAATTTGTTTTGACTTTGGCAAAGCCTTGTATGTATACAATTCCAGGGTAATTTAATTAAGCCCAGTGTGGAAGGAATGAGTCTCTACCAAAATACTCAAATGAAGGACAAAAACACTTGACTAAATCGGGAAGCAGTGGCCGACCTGAAAATTAACTTTATATGGATTTCTTAACGTATTCACTATATAGTGTGGGTTATATAAGCTCCAGCGATTATAAATGTTAAGGCCAATAAAACCTGAATAATCTACATATAAATAGGAACTACAGTAAAACCGTTCTGACACAGCCGGATTTTGTGTCACGCCGAAGTACACGTCGTAAACGTTGCTATTTTACGACTATTTTACTCTAAAATGTTTTACTTGGTATTTTTTGTTATATTGATTATTGATTTTGAGTCAAGTAAGTTTTACTACTACCCAGCCCACATAACAAATTCCAGATTTTAGCACACGTAAGCACCACAATAGCTTTTCATATAGTTATGTTTAATGCAGGACATTAAACGTAACTCTAACATTAAACGTAACATTTAATGTGACTCATGCATTTAACACCTGCATGTTTAAGAAAATCCTTTGAAAGCTGTTGGTTATATTCACGTTCATTTTATTACCAAGGACGTAAATACCAATACAAATACTTTGTGAAAATTTAAATTGGGATAAAAGTAACGGCGAATGAATTGGCTAGTTGTTCTTTTATTTTAATACTATATTTGTACGCATGTGCATAAACGTCATAATATTATAATTAAAAAATATGTGCACTTACATACGAAATCACCAGTAGACGAATACTCGTAGATCCAAAGTTGTTGATGAAATATTTAGTGATAAATATTTTTCATAAAAAATATTGTATGCGCATAAATTGCTGTCCATTTAGGTTTGACTTCGTAATGGTAAAAAAGACATTGGAAGTCAAATCAAAGTACAAGAAAATGGTCGCGTTGTTGAATTCAGACTCAGTCAAAGTCTGTGTAAGTCTGTTGTGCAGTCCACTGCTTGTGCGAGGGAAATTTTAGATACCCGCCCATGGTTTAATACGGCAAGAGGTAGGCGAATGCCAAGTTAAGATATCATTGATTCGCTTACGCAGCATTCAAAAGTGATGTAAAGTTAATATATTATATGCTACTAGTAGTAAAGCCCAGCTCCGCAAGGGTGGACAGGGGACTGTACAACCATCGCCCCCGTATCTTTAACAGTACTTATATGCATGTAATCTACCCCGTGTTGTTAACAAACAAATTAATTTTGTCAAGTGGCAGAAAGTTAATGCCTACATGATTTGGACGGGGTGCTTGTTAACACGTAACATCCCATAATACATGCACAATTGAGTTACCTAGTAACTAATAGTCTTCTCCTGTTCCTTTATTATAAATTGAAGATACATACACGGGACATCTGCGGGTATTCATTTAATTTAATCAAATTTAATCTTAGCATTAAATACTATTCAATGCTCTTTAAATACTGTTGGAAAGGATTTGATCTTTGTGTACCAACAAAGGGCCATTTTGAGTTTCCTACCAATTACGTCCGTCCCTTTCTTTTCTGTCTTTCAACTTTTTTAGAGAATTGCGACACTATGCAATATAAGCCCACGGGGAGCTGAACATGGAGGAAAACGGGTAGCCCTAAATATAACTGATGAATGATGGAGGATATTTAGCTGAGTTGGCTGAAGGCTGAAAGTCTCCCTATTTGCCCGATGAAGCTAATTAACAATTAACATTCACAGATAAGGCTGAATTTGTCATCAGTTATATACGTTTAATAGCCATTTTTAGCCGGCATGGACGTCAACTTCTTCAAGCTGAATTTACAGCGTTCAATTTTATTTTTCTTCAATAGATAAGAATCCTTAACTTCTTATTATCCTTAGGTTGCGAATATTTTAATCAATGTTCGGGCGAGTAGCAAAAGGAAATATAACACTCATTTTTAAATGTTGCTGGAGCATGATATCTGAAACAGTGAGTCGAGTACATCATTGATTACCCCTATTGCGGCTTCCCTTGTGCATTGTTATTGAACGGATATTATTAAAGCTTCGAGCACGATAGAGTTGCTTATTTGAAATTCATCTTCGATTTTTGCAAGAAGATTAGGCAGGACAAAAGGAAGATGACAAGTTTCAATGAGGGTAAGTATTGGTATTTATTTTGATTCAGTTTGTTAAATTTTTGTCGTTTTTGACATGGTGTAAAACGACTTGTGCCGGTTCCTCGCAGACTGTTAGACTTATAATACAAAAAACGCACTTGGGTTGGCAGCAACATCCAGTTTCCCAGCCGCACGGATATTTATGACATGGATTGTGGGAAGTAAGTGTTTTAAGTGTTTAGAGGTATATTAATTTAAACAGGATAAAGTGCGAGTTCCAAGTTAATTGATTCCTCAGAGCCAACAGAGTCCATCAGCTGTCGTTCAAATGTTTTTCATATCGTGTATGTGTTCATAACCTTGATTGTTATAACAGTTTTTGGATTGCTGCTACGGTGGACCACCACCAAGTTCATATGAAGGATAGTAAGCCATGAACAACTGCTTGAGAAGGCAGTTTTTGGCAGTATAGACCCCAATCCATTCAAATTGTCGAGAAAATATTGGTTCAAGTGTATTACATAATCCATTGAGTTTTTAAATTAAGATTAGTCAGTAAACTTAAAAGGAGGAGCTTTGAAAATGACTATGGTGATGAAGACTTTGTACGGGAATTAATTGAACAGAAGTGCCAGGTTTACAAATTGTATAATAATTATTATACTTGCGAAATACAACCAATGGGTTAACTATCTATACAATTACTACTGGTTGAACTCTACACTTGTTTTGTGTGTTGCACACAACCCCTCTTAGATTTCGTCGCCTTTTCGGTTTTTAAATTAATTATACTTGCGGATATATTTGTATTTTGACACAATTACGTATACACCATTCAATACTAAATTGCAGTCATTGACACGCAATGAAGCAACGAGCTTAGCTCGGATGTTATGAGAATCACTCTAATTTTTTAACCCGACCGATCAATTTATGCCTTTAGCATTCATCCATAGCTTTCAAATTAAAATTGTTACATATCTAGTGACATATCTTATTAAATGCGGTTTATTACAGCTTTCATTCCTGACTTTTTGACGGTTTTTGTAGAGTCAAAACCATTTCATTCTTTATAAAAATTTACTGAAATTTAAGGTCTATAAAAATATTTTCATTGCGCCATACATGGCCGTTATGAGACTTGGCTATAAATATCTTCAAAATGACACTCATCGGACTGAAAATATTCCCTACATAGCAAAGTGGAGTACTTCCTCTATTTGATAGCATGCCAGGAGAAAAAATGCGTATAAATGGTCGCTATTCATTAGATCTTGTTGGAGAGCAACATTTAAATCCATTGTCTCAAAAATTAAATGACCCATCCTACATTTTTCTTGTTTCACTAAGGAATTTTGCATTTCCCTAATAATTATCAGCTTGATATATGGGCTTATGTTAGGATTTACTATACATATATGCTACAATGACCCCCAATAACTTGACTAGCAAAAATTAAACCACTGCTGACACAGGCCAAAATGACCATAAGCAAGGATCTCCAATAAAGAAAAAATGTGGCACATAAAAAATCATTGGAAACAATTTCGCACTATAGTTAAAATTTAGCTTTCGTATGCGTTCTATTTCCTCGTAAAAGAAGTTTTATTTGGAATTGTTGGACAATTTTAGTTGATTACCGTTTACGCCAATTCTACGAGAAGTAGTTTTTAAGTAACTTTGGTTTTTTATGCCCCCTGTGCTTTAAATCATATAGGGAAAGGAAATAGAATCATTTTGAGAGGGAAGACAATTTAATAGCCTCCTCCAATTTTTCCTGCTATGATAAAAAATCTTTAAATTTTCCATTTTTTTTCAACAATTTGTGCACTCACAAACACATGCAAGCAATATTATCCACGTTAAACATATTTTGTCATTTCTATATTTCTTCCATATGCAAAAGGCAGGTGAAACAAGATATGTGGACTGAATTTTGATCTAAAGTAATAAAAAACATATGGAGGTATTTAATAATTGATAAGGGCACTCCGCAAGTGTGATAGGAAAAAATAATGTGTGTATAAAATATAAGTTGTTAAATAATGATAAATTTTATTTTCTGCAAAATGAGCTTTAATCTGATAAATTGAACAGCGCAGGAGAAAATGCTTGACAAGTTAAGAACCGTAATTGAGACAAATACATATAAATTTTCAAATATTATTTCATTATACTCTAGCTTTGCTTGTTCAACATCGTATGGAAAACACTATTTCCAGCCCTGACATGTAAACAAGTGTGGTTGTTCCAGTAGTCCTTTCAAATGATAAACTGAGCAAGCGAGCTGGATGAGCAGTAATTAGAGAAAAAATTACTCTCAATTTTTTCTCATTAGTACTGACTCTCAAAATTCTCAAAATTGGTTCAAGTGGTCTCGGGATTTTAATTCCAGCTAAAGTTATTCATAAGAAATACATAATCACCATTGAAAATTAATCTCAAATTTCTTGAGAAATGGTTAAAATGAGTCAAAATCTCATCAAATCACTTCCATTTCAACAATGAAATTGGGAAAACAATTTTCCTCCGTATTTGACCCACTTCCATGGAAATCCGTCATAATATTTGGACCGTATTTTCAAAAATTAGTGTCCAAATTTTTTTGAAAGTTTTTACGGCCAAAAATTGTTTTTCATATCCAAGAGGATTTTGAACACCCTAAAATTTTGACCCTATTAATGAAATGTTTTATGACAAAGAAATTTCCAAATCCAAAACTATTCCCAAGCTCAAAGGCTTTGTTTTTAAAGCTCCACTAACATTTCAATTCAAGCCTATTAATAACGGGAAACACACCTTTAGCACACAATTTCTAAGAGCCACTCTCCAGGGAAGTCCAATAATTACGACCGTAATGGTCTCCAATTCCAAGAAAAAGCTCCAGAAATTTTTCCCCAAATATTGGCTCATCCTTCCAAAGAAGCTGTCAATAAAAATGGCATGTAAGAATATAGCCAAGCAAAATGATGATTATCTCCAGTGCTTGACCATTAGAGGCAGTCTAAGCACTTATATTTACTTAATGAGATTAAGTTTAGCATTAAAACCAGTTTTTATAGGAAAAACGCAGGTGCGTACTTGCGTAAACATCCTTTTGATTATTATCTGAGCTCCTTCTTCTTCTTGCTTCCCTTCCGTATTTACAACATGCATACTTTTCTCACTTGAACTTCCCATGTATTCCTTGTATTAAATGGGCTGGCTCATTTTGTTTTTGCAAAATATCGCACAATTTGTTTTGATTTCGTGGAAAAGTGAGTCAACATCCTTTTCCCATTTTTTACAATAATAATGTTGATCCTAGGACGGTTTTCCCACTTTTTGTATTTAGAGAGGGAGACGGAGCAATGTGTCAATATTATGACGGAGCAACTATTACCTAACTCACCAAGATATTAATGTTGGAAATTATATAATAATAAAATTGTTAAATAATATGCTGGATATGTACATATAAGCTTGAGCCTATGGGAATTGTTTATGTCCAGGGAAAATTTTCTTCCATAACTTTGCTGCTTTTGGATGGATGATTTTAAAATCAGTCTAGTTTCCACTTTGGAGCGGGCAAGTATTATTGGAGCTCCTGTTGTTCTCAAATAGATCCACGTTTGTTGTGCTTATAGGATTTTACGATGCATTTACTATCAATTACATACACGCTGTTGGGTTTCCAGTTAATATCCGCAATTAAATTTGATATAAAGGCTTTGAATAAGGTAAACAGATATTTTAACATAAAATTAGTTCAAACTGATTTTTTCTAAACGCATAAAGACAGGTTGCAAAATTCACAAATTTATAAATTTGGGGGAAAAAATTGGGGAAATATTTTTGGGCTAAAATTCCGGGTAGCAAAATTATGAGGGAGATAAAAATTGGTAAGGCTACCAAATTTTGGGGAAATAAGGGGATTCTTCAGCCAGGGCGTTCAAATTTTCAAATTGGGTGGAAAATTTCCAATGGTCATGAGTGTAATTGAAGTGGCCAAGGTAAAAGTTTTATTACAATATTCGGGAAATTTTCTCTTCCTGGGGTTGCGAGTTCTTATGAAATTCCAGAAAAACTAATTAGTTTTGATAATAATCAATAACCATTGAAATATATTGAGGGATATCTCGTTAAAATGTTATGGTAGGTGCGGAGTAAAAAAATGTTTTTTGCATGGAGCTTGAAAATTGTGTGAGGACATTTTTTAGCTGACTTGAAAAAATTGGCTGGGAAAATGTTTGACAATTTCAATGCTGCCAGTTGACATTTTTTAGGCAAAATTTGTAAAAAATTTTTGAGGAAAAATTGTGTGTAATGATTACGACGACATTTATTTTGCATAGAAACGTATTTGTCACAATATTGCTCAGAGCCTATGACAGTTTCTTCCCACGTGCTTTCCTTATTGTATTTGTTACCCACGCAAATTAATTACCAAGAAATTAGTGAGTGGAAATTTGTTGGCAAATGTTGGCAATTAATTAAAGAGAAAATTGCAGGGAATTATAAAATAATAATTTGCTTTAATTTTCCACAATAAGTTCAAGGCTCAGGCGATTAATTTTTTCCACGTTTTTCTCACCTTACGCAGACAATTGCACAGGATTATGCTGAGTTCCTTCAGCCTGAATTTCTCACCTACAATAAAAACTACACGGATGCAGAGAGGAATGAGCTTTTAGAATGGGAGATCCCCGAGGAATTCAAAGTCCGATTCCCATTTTATCACAGCGGATATGATTACGAAGATAGGGCAGGTACGGCTCATTTACATTACGTAATGTCATTAAATTAATTTATTATAGCTGGAAAATCCATTGAAATTTTCCAAAAAATAGTGTGGAAAAATTTTATAGTGGAAAATATTTTGTATGATTTTTTAGTAATTGTTATTCAGTACGGGAAATGGGACACGAAAGCAATAGCAGAAAAAGGCGGGGAAACTTTGGCAATTTTGGAAAAAATTGTGGATCAATACATTGAGAGGATAAGGGCAAGTTACTATTCCAAGAAAAATCCGGATTTTATCCCGGGAACCAGTGCCGAGGAAATGGTTGTCATTATTGATGCTCGAGGTTTCAATGGTTTCACTCTTTTTGATCAGTTTTATTCCAATGCGAGTAAGTCCGCCTCACCTCTACTTTTTACTTCATAACCCTAATTTACTTTAATACTCTAACAACTAAATGTGTGTCTCATTACCGTCAAAACCTAATTTTTATTAAGGGTGGAAAATTTCAAAAAAATTTCTCATGCATTTTTTACTAATTCTACACGCAAATTAAAGTGCATGCAAAGTAATTGCAAATGCACGTGCCATGGCTTATTTTATAAAATCCATGGTTTATTGCCCACTTTAGCACAAGGCCTCCGAAAATTTCCTCTGAGTTGTAAACGTTTGCTGTATGTTATCACCCCCAAATGTTAAATATGGGAAAATCCAAGTTTAATATTTTCTTCCACAATTAACACGTGGAAAAGCCTTTGTTAAAGTATTGGGAATTTTCTATCAAAACCCATATTTCAAAATTTTTCAACCCAATTGAAAATGACAATTTGGACATTTTACGGGCACACCTTTACAATTAAGTATGCTTGGCGAATTTTCATTTTTGTCCACAATCTCTTGCAATTTCAAGCCATGCGTCAATCGCAAATGGAAGTAAAAAGATGTTTTTTGCAAGGATGATTTTTTCCCTTTTTTTTCTCCGACCAATTAAGTACAATTTGCGTACAAAATTTTCGAACTCCCTAAACTTCTCTCTCCTTCAGCTCTTCTTACGTACATGTGCTTGTAATTTTCATTGTACGTTTTTAGACTCGCCTGCTTTTGGAAAATTGTTCAAATTGAGGCACTTTCAATGTCTTGGTAAAAATCTTTTAAAATTTCCAACGTATTTTCCAACGGTTTTCTCCATAAAAATTGACTCATATATTGGCACAGTGCATTTTTCCTTCAATTCCTTATTGAGGTTTTACTTTGTTAAAGAAAATTTTCCACATTTCAATAAATCATCATCATATCATGGTAAAAAGTGAATTTTAGTGAAAATCTGTATTTTGTTAATTTTTTATTGCAGACACAAAGCATTTCATAAGAACATTCCTCAAATTGTATGGCGGATATGAGAAATTTGCTTACGGCTACATGGTCAACAGTAAGTGGATAAAATCCTGTACAAATTTTCCTCATAATTGGATCAACAAAAAAATGCAAACATTTAATAAAAATTTTGTTTTGAATTTCCAGTGGATGCCGTAATAAGGGAATTACTTTACTTTGTAAGACCTTGGGCAGCAAAATTATTGGATAAGATGGAAATTTTTGGGACAATCCCCAGCAAATGGATCCCGCATCTTTTGAGGAAAATCCCACGTGATCAATTATCTCCAGCTTACGGAGGAATCAAATCTTTCCAACCGGTAACTTACTATGGGAAATGATGATGTAGATTCCAACTTATACCCAAGACTTTCCATGGGCTTAGAAAATAATCCCAGTTTTAAAGCAAAAGGAATTTTTAGCTCTAACAATCTAACAAAAGATTACTAAGCTAAAAAATTGCTGCAAAAAGATTTTGTGATGTTGTACATACTCTAATGAGAATTTTAATATTGTTTTCAAGGTAAATTCTTTTGATAGAAAATATGTAAAAAAATTTTTCGGGTTTAAGGAAACATTTTTAGAAATAACTTTTTCCTACCAGAATTAATTTCAATTTTTGGGAAATTTCCCAGTTTGTCATATATGATTGTTCATATTTTGGACATAAATAATTTGTGTATTTTAATGTAATTTGTGCGCATTTGTTAATTTATTAAAGTGCGTAATAATATTTTTCCATCTTCTCAAGTGTAAACTTTGCTCGGTTGGAAAATATTATTTCTCTTGGGCACAACAAGTAAATTTTGAAAGGATGTGAAATAAAATTTACAAAATGTTATAATTTTGACGGGAGTAGTCAACACTTGTGGGATAAAGTTTACAAAATGTATAATTTTGACGAGAGTAGTCAACACTTGTGGGATAAAGTTTACAAAATGTATAATTTTGACGAGAGTAGTCAACACTTGTGGGATAATTTACTCCAAAAAAGTTTCTCACGTTTCAAGGTTTCCCCTTTGTTATGAACTTTATGACTAGAAAGTTGTAAAGTAGCCATGTACGCACTTGTTATTGTTATTGCAGAACATATGGTTTATTGAGGAATTTAGGGCAATTATTTTCTATTGGTGGGAAAATACCTCAGTCCTCAGTTTATTGATTCTAACGTCATTCCTTACACAATTGATATTCCTAACTATGTATAACAACGTCAATCGGATATTTCCATGAATTTCCCAAAAAATATTTTATTCCTTGGGAAATAATTCTCCTATAAAAGCCGAAGAAACTTTTATTGAGAAATTGGAAATTTTTCAAAATTTATTGGGGCAAACTTTTTGGATGGATACTTTTATTTTCCAATGAATGGGTCCAAGCATTATTTAAATATGAGGCCCTCTTGAAAAATGAATGCCAAAATATTTTCAAAGGGAAATGTGAGAAGACGGCAAGTGTTTGTTTGAGAATGTACCTTTTGTGCACTGTTTGGATCCATTCATACATTTATCACAGGGGGGATGTTCCTGCCTGTGTGAAAATAATATTTGTACCGGATATTGCGTAAAGCCTAACGTCTCTTGCTCCTCATCAGTCAAGGAATTTACGCTTGGATTTTATTTTGACGCAGTCATGCGTTCATACGCACTTCCTTCTCACATGAGTAGTTTTTTACTCTTGATTTTTCCCATAATACTTTTTTGCGTTTTATGTAAACTATGGGTTCTCTTCAGGAATAAAATTATGTGGAAAATTAGCTCGACAACAATTAGATTAACAAGATTTTACAAAATTGTTTCCTTATTTTTAATGGAGACATAAAATCATTTTGGGTTTGAAACCGCTGTTTGTCCTGTTTAGTATAACAAAAATTACGAGAGAAAAAACTTGGAGAAATTCACTTTTTTCCGTTACTGTGACCCAAATCTAATAATCCCAAAAGTAACCCATTCCTATAGCTTTGGAAAAATTAATAAAAGTTTAATCATTATGTAATAATTGGAATACGTGGTTTTGTATGAATCACATTATTTATTAACTCCAAGCTTTCGGACACA
>JAQFXU010003082.1:0-17630 GCA_034693705.1 Spatulosminthurus flaviceps | reverse complement strand
AATTCTAAATTGCTTGCCCACGTTGAAAAATTCAACGCAAGATACGAAATATTCCGAAAATCACGATGGCGATGAATCTTTTTTATAACAAATATGAAATATCTTGGCCACGTGGAAAGAAGCGCAAATATAGAAAATTTCACTGGCCATTAAAGTATTTCAATAATAAAATTTTGGAAATAGTTTTTTAATTTGTTTTTTGCAACATTTTTTCCAGTAGTGATTGCTTCATCTTGTTGAAAACATGTCAACGAGACATGGAATTTGTTTAAGTTGTCCTACCACGTAGGAAAATATGGGCTAGAAATTTTAACCTCGTGGTCAAATAGTCGTTGGGAAATTCCGGTTCTTTCTTTAACCGGTTTAACTTTAAGAATCGGTATAGAGATTTAGTATAAATAATAATATACGTTTGTGTGAGGTAAAAATTAAAAGTGAGGTTTTTTCTTACATATTTTTACTTGCTTTTACAAATGGAAAATAATTTTTGTTTCAAACCTAACTTTTTCGAACCATTTTCGATGCTATTTATTTTAATAGAAAATCCCGCCTGCCCTAAAAACCTGAAAGGTTTGGTTCACTCACAATTTGACAAAATATGAAAAAAACATGAACTGATGACAAAATGGAAGCCACAAACTTGGTGGATAATCAGCGTGTAATATTTTAACAATTGTTATTAAAATCTTTAGACAATTTTCTACAAACCTTCAAAATTCAAGTTCTCAAAACGTCGGAGTACGATAAGGTAATAATATTTTATGTTTCTAAGCTATTTTCACTCCTTGTAAGGTAACTTGACTCCAGTCCAAAGAATATGAAAAGTCAGAAATGATAACAGCTTTTGCACAAATTAACTTAGCAACATTTTTACAAATCTGTCCTTTACCACCATAGAAATTAAGTGTGATCTTCAGAAAATAATGATGTGCAGAATAATTCAAAATTTATTACTTTTCAAGAAAACAACTCCGGACATGAAAAATTTTCTTGTCCTTTAACTTATTTCACCACAAACATTAAAATGACGGAACAATTTCTAATACTTCTTTTTACCTTAGAAATCTTTCTGCAGAATAGGTTTTCTGGAATTCCTTAAATAAAAGCAAATTTTGAAGTAAATTCCGATTATGGTAGATTTTCCCTGTAAATTTCCAACTCGGTTGAAAACATGTTGCTCATTTGAAGAATTAAGAGCAAGAAATGAGCAGAGTTAAAATTCAACACTACAATAAGAAAGACAGACGTGGCTGGAAGAAACGTGGAAAAGTGTCACGTATATAGGCAAAGTTTAAATTTCATTCGAATGTACCATTCGGTTTTGTCTCTCATTTTAAGCAAGTGGGACTTTTTTATAACAATTCCTATACCTTCAGCTTTCAACCATTTCCTGTTAGGTAATAATATATATAAGTGGAATGAAATACTCTGTCTGTATAAACAATCCACTGTTTTGTTTAGTACCTTGAGAGAATATACTGTGATAAATGACATGTGTTTGCCAATGTGTACATGCACTTTATTATTTTAGTGCGGGTAAAAATGTGTAAGTTTATTGTGTTAATATTTTGTTTAGAAAATTCCCAGCAATTTTGAATCATCGCTATTATTCCGTTCTGTAAGATTAAAAACTCACACTTTGAAGGTGGACAAGGGAATTTTTATAAAAATCCCATAAAATTTAGCCTACCTTAAATTTTATAATACGATAATTTTTAGAAGACAAAATCAAAATAAATATTATCCTGCCTCGATCCTTACCAAATTAACAAAATATTTGGACCGTGTACTTCAGAAACGACGCTGGAAAGCTTTTTAGTCGGGCTCCGCAGTGTATACCGAAGCATTTTACCAAACAAACCCTTTGGTGGTAAAAAAAAATCATTACAGAAATCGTCGTATTAGAATGACAAAAGATTGCCCCAAAAACTTTTTAAGGATTTGGGCGAAGCAGAGCAAATTCCGGTAAAATTTTAAAGATTAATGTACAAAGTATTATACATTGAATTTAGTAAAACATTGGCAAAAATTATTTATAGCAATGAAACCGGAAACTTCAGTTCCCATAAAATCATAATATCTATTCTCTTATTGACATTTAATGGGATCCAAAAATAATTACCTATAGCAAATGTGGGCTGAGGAGGAAATGTTGAGTGCCTGTGTCTTTCCAGGATCTTCCCACCTGCTTCGTGTTGCATTATTATGCTCATCAAGTTTTGCGGGGCAAAAGAAAGGTAGCACTAGACGTGGAAAATGTTCAAAGAGGTTCAAAGTTCTTATATTCCTATTCAATACATGGATAATATACTTTTTTGTCAGGTTAAAACAAACCGTTTTTAAAAATGTCAACATTAGTTGCTATTTTATTCGCGCTTTTGCAATTATCCCCAAAACTTTAGCTATTTTTTAAAAGAAATTGTCTTTTGAAAACCAAATGGCATTTTTTGGACCGTGTGAATGAATATTGTCCACGTCACTCAATTTGTATAGAATTCCCCCAAAAATAAATGCGAATTGAGTAAATCGTAATAAACGATTTTTTTCTTCCTATTGTTTTTTTTACATTATATGCATTTACTATCAACTGAATTCGATTAGAAATTTCTAATCCTGAATAATCCGGGAAGCATTTTCTTCAAAATATTAAAACGCAAGTGGCGCTAAATATAAACGAGAAAATAGGCTGAACTTATCTCGAACATTTTTGTCTTCCCTTTTTTACCTCGTTGTGAGCGAAGTTCCCAATAAGAACATACCTAAAGAAGTTGATATATGGCCAACTGCCGCCCAGTTATAATTAACCACAACAATTAACATGCCATTTGTACATAGCATTCTAATTTTTATGATTTTTAATTTAAAGTTTTGCTTTTTGAAAAATTCCTGTATTTCATTTTCGGAAAAAAACCAAAAACTTAATTGTATATAAAGGACTTTCAAAAATCGCCTTTCCAATTTAAATTCAAAACTTGCAAAGGTAAAACTATGCAAGACTCTAAATTTTTAAGTAATTCTAATAATAATTCTTGTCTTCTTGTAGTTTCATTTTCAAAGGTATAATTTTTGAGTGATAAATTATATATATTTGCCCATTTTGAAAGATGGGTATTGGGGTACTTGAAATTGCCTTAGGTGTATATTATTCAAATGCAGGCAATTCTATTACACAGTACTGAAGTGATGGTTAAAAAATTGCAAATTAGCAGAGCATTTTTTTCTATTCCAATTTTCGGGAAAATTTAGTAAAAAAATTTGCCTGTAATATTTTTCCCACGATTTAATATAGTTTTACAGTTAAATCATTTTTCAAGGATTTACATGGCACGTGGGATTGGCTTAGAATTATGGGGACAATTTTTCCATCAAAACTCTGTTTTCCTTTTTTATATAAACATAACTTTTAATTAGACTCAAGTAATACAAACGGAGAGGTTGAGGACTGTTTAGCGGAAATGATAAAAAATACCTTTAAATGTCGTGGGTCTGGAACCCGAACAATAAAGCTGGTTTTCTCTTTGTAAGAAATTTGGGGAAAATTTCAATGGCTTTTAAGCACATAAAAAGAACCTTGAAATAAACAATAGAAAGCGTTTGCGTAAAGTTTACACTTTTAGAAAAACATTTTCGTAAACCGATTTGTTTCATTATATAGAAAATTTGAGGGTGTTTGAGGTACTAAAAATTGCCATTCCTTCCGTTTTTTTAAAATCTAAAACAGCGCAAAGTTAGCCTTTTTATCGTTTATGAAATCATAAACAAAACAAATTTAGCATCAGATCATCTCTGGAAATTTTTGTACTGAAATTTTGTTAGGCTAAAAACGTTTTTGAAACACACCAAAAATTGTGAATCTCCCTTTAATATTTGAAAATATAGGCACATAACCCTGAAAACCAATAGCTGCAATGGAAACGTCATCATTTGTTTTTCATGGTAGTTAACTGAAGAGATTGTGTAAAAACTGCTTTACTCCCTATTTTTATTTACGTAAAATGTTTTTCCAGAAATCCTTTTCCGCTTTGTTGCTGACGAATAAAAACTCCCGGTCTTCACGGTTATTCCAATGTAGAGCCAAATTCATGGTTTATTTCACGATGGACCTCAAGTGTAGAGATATTTATACTACGAGGTCCATTTTAAAAACTCGCACTTTACAATGGCAATGAAAAACAGGAAAGACGCGGGTATTTTGGCTGAAAATTGAAAGAATAATTACCGCTCCACATTTCAAATGTGCTCTCTTTGCCCCCAAAGAATTTTCCCACGCAACTCGTTTTCTGAATCCGGAATAAGTAAATATTGCCGCACAATGCAAATGTCACGGTTTGGAGAGTCTTGATAAACTCTTCGGTTTAAATTGACAACCCGTCGTATTCGTCTGAATACTCTGGTCAAAATTTATTATTAATGATCATCCGGATGATGAAAGAAATTTTCTAGGGAAAACCGATGTGGAAAATACATGAGATGTCACTATAATTGATACGTACTCCAAGGCATAGCGATGCGGTTATAAAACTCTACTGGCAATGGAAATACATGAATATTATGCTTTGAGTCAAGTTTTAACAATAATTTTTAACTAATCCTATAGTTTCTTGAAGAAAAAATCCAGAAAAAAAAGTAAATAAATTTTGTCAATTTTTTGTATTTTTAAATTCCATTCTTCTTGCTCATATATTTTCTTTCTTCCAAAACATATATACATATAAAGACTTTATTGTCACTGCTTCCCAATGGAAGTAGCCATAATGTCTCACTATACTTTTTACTATGTTTTTAGATACATAATATATAGGTTATTGGTAATAATAATTAATATTTTTTTAGCTTTTTGTGTATAAATGGTAAATAAAAAACTCACTTGTAGATATGTCCGAAAATTAATTTTTGAAAATAGACAAGAAATTCCTCGGATGAGAAGAAAATTGAAATTACATTGGAAACCATTAGTGTGGCCGTATTATATCGCAATAATTCTCAATACACTCTTCTACTCCATTTTTATTAACAAGTTTAACTGTAAAAGTTGGTGTTATGAAATTCTCACCGCAACTTTGTGCAAAGGACACGTTAACCAGTTGGGACTTGAATTTGTTTTCTGTCAAAAGAGTAGTGTTGGTTGAGAGGGGCATAGTGGGACGGGCAAAGGACTGGCTATGTTTGGAAAATAACGGGCCAACGAGGAATTCTATGGTGGATATAATAATAACTATTCCAGCTCGAGAAAAGTGAGTGATAAATTAAAAAATGGCGTCAAACATTAATATCCAAGTCGGGAATATTAGGGAGATTTATATATGCATATACATGTACAAATACGTGGACGATCAATGCTCAGTAGTTACGTAATATGTACGATGCAAATGAGATGGAAGATTCTAGACTCAGTTATTAAGGAAATTAACCAAAATGGAGAACAGAAGATATTACCAATAAGAGGCAAAATGATGATAGCAAGTCCCAAATTCAAGTGGTCATCATAGTATCAACGCTAAAGGACCCTTCAACGTTAGTTGTGCAATAAGTTTTATACTAAATATAATATATTTATGTTTGTGAGGAGTTTTAAAAAAAACATATTTCCATAGCCACCGCATTTCTCCTTGTCCACATATTCAGCTTTTTCTTTAGTTTAGAAAACTAACAAATTCTTATTTATTATTTATTATTTGCATTTGTACGGAGGTGGGAAAATGTCATTCCGGACATATTTTCTCTATACTTTCACCATAAAATTAATTAACATGGGGGAGGAGAAAAACTTTATAAAGCGATTGTTAATTTTAATGTTAATTAACCAAAAACATTATTGCCCAATTACTAAACACATGGGAAGTATTCTTACTTCCAGGGTAAACGGTGGAGCTTAATTGAAAAATAGAAATATGATTGGTTTTGACTAATATTGTACAATAATTGACAAAACCAAAGTCTACAAATTTCTGCCATTATATTTCATCTCAATTTTTTATGAAAATTTTTATAACTAGCTCAATAGAAATGTTTATAATATAAACTTTATCGCAGCCAATGAGAATTTAAATGTCAAATGTAAAAATAAAATTGAAAATAAAATTTCAAGATTAGAACGTCTCATATTGAGGGGAAATGTTGGTGTAATTTTTTTAACTGTGGGGAGTGGCTGAACTTTGAGCTTTCGTGTAGTCTAACAATAAATTGATTGGATTTTCTTAATTTTCCCCAGTCCAAAATATTGACCGATTAAAATGAATCAAATATTTGGACGCTCAACCCAAACAATTGGTTTTTTCAACCGTACACTTCCCACATGTTAGCAGTCCAAGATCATTATAAATGGACAATCAAGGTAAAAATATTATAGAAAGTATATATTATTACAGGGGAAAATTTGATGAATTGAAATTTAAACCCTTGAAAAATCCTCCAAAACTCTAATAAACGGGTGATAGTTCAAATTGATGAATATATATCGCATCGAAAACTATACTCCAAATGAACGCGCTAAAAATGGGCGAGCTTGGGTAAAAATTGACCAATTAAACTTGGTAAAAGAATCTCCAATTATTGCTATAAAAACTGGCGAATGTTAAAATATACGAGTTAAGGGCGGAAAAATACGGCTGCCGTCGTGCCATGTGTGGATTATAGTGTGGGAAAAGCTATTTCCAGAAGTCTACAATAAAACAAAATTTTCACTTCTCATTGTCAGTTCGTAATAATACTAGTGTGAAAATTGAACTGAAGTCAACAAATACTACAAAATTTGCGCTACGTAGTTAGTAATAATACTAGTTTAATATTGGGTTAGCAATTTGAACATCATGGTAAATTTTGGCCGTCGTGAAATTCCTTCTTTAAAACTAAGAGCCAACCTAAAATTTTTATATAAATAATTATATACGTTTGTGTGAGGTAGACATTTTAAGTGAGGTTTTTTCTTACATGTTCGTCACTTGCTTATAGAACGAAAATAATTTTTCATCAAAACCAACTTTTTTTTACCATATTTGGGTGCTCAAAATTTGACAAAATATGGAAAAAGCATGAATTGATGACAAAATGGAAGCCACAAACCTGGGGGATAATCAAGCGTATAGCATTTTAGCCATTATAATTAAAAGTTTTAGCGGAAAAATTCTTAGAGAAAAGCAACGTTAGAAAATTTTTCGAATTTTCAAAATTCAAGTTCTCAAACGTCGGAATACGAAGATAATAATAATTTACTTTTCTACGCTATTTTCACTCCTGCTGAGGGAATTTGCTTCTAATCCAAAGGATGAAAAGTCAGAAATGATAACTGCAATTGCACAAATTAACTGACCAACACTTTTACAAATCTACCCTTTGCTACAACATATAAAAATTAATGTAGTCTTTCTTTAGGAAAATCCCCTCAAATTGAAACTCCAACTAAGAAAATGGTAGAAAATAATGATGTAGAGAATAATTCGAAAATCGTTACTTTTCCCAAGGCATTTTTGAAATAAGTTGAACACCAATAAAAATAAAAACTGATAAAAAAAATTTCCTTGCCCATTCACTTTTTTGATGAAAAATAATAAAATGTGAAGGAAGAATTTGTAATACTTTTTTACCTCGGAAATATTTCAGCAGGAAGGATTTTTCCGGAATTCCCTTATCCGAATTTCCAAGAAAATTCCGATTATGGTAGATTTTCCCAGTAAACTTCCAACTCGGTTGAAAATATGTTGCTCATTTGAGGAATTGAGGGCTAGAAATGAGCAGAGTTAAAAATCCACACTTAAATCAGAAAGGGAGACGTGGCTGAAAGAAACGCGGAGAAGTGCCACGTCGTAAAAGTTTACATTTCATTCGTACCATTCCGTTTTGGCTCTCATTTTAAGCAAGTGGGATGTTGATGGGAATCCCCTTACCTTCAGCCTTCTATCGTTTCTGCTTGGGTAATAACATTTAGCTTAGGAATGATTACATTAAAATACCGTGTTTACATAAACAATCCATTGTTTTAGTGCCTTGGTAGAAAATATTGTGGACTCATATTCTGTCCAATCACTGTAAATTATAATTTAAGTGTAGAAAGAATTCACAATATTTATTTTTCCTTGGCAGGATTTTTTTTAATGGTACGTATGTGTATGTGATTGAGTGTACCATGGTTGCCCAAGGAGGCGCCAAAGCTCGGGCTTTAATGTAATATGATATGTCGGATATGAGACACGAATAATAATGAAAGGCTATTGTAAACTAATAGTCCCTAACGGATGCATGACTAATGGTGACTGTGGAAGACTCAATGCTGGAGTTACGTGGAATGTTTGTGGGAAGGACATTGGAAAGCGAAATAATAGCGTGGGTGAGTGAGAGAAAATAAGCAGAGTAGTAAAGAGTCTGCAGCTATACATAGGGACGAAGCAGGGCTCCTCGATTTATTGTAAAAATTAGCTTGCTTTCGAAATACACGTTGTTTACATAAATGAGAGCTCAACTGGATTGGTGAACCTTGTTTGGCTATGCGTTGACAAAGGACCTTCGTGAGAGCACTCACACTAATTTCATAGTATGTACAAGAATTCGATACTCTCATTGTCATGCGAAAGTGACTGCCACTGACTGATAGTGAGAGAGCGGGACTTGACAGAGACACACATTAGAGTAAAAGAATGTAAAGAAGGAAGGCCTGTTTTGGTTGTCCCTGTTTTCTGTCCGCCCCTTGTCAGAGGTTTTAGTTGGAAATTTTATGTTGCCCCCTTAAAGAAAGCAAAGCTCACGGGATTCAATTCTGTATTTCGAAAGTTGTAAGACCATTCACGTGGAATTTTATCACCCAGGGTGACAAAATTTGTAAAAGCCATAAAATTAGATTGCTGTTATTTTAAGAATAATTATGTACACATAATATATTCTAATTGTATAACGTGAACAATAGTGTTCAAGCTCTTTTGGGTAATATCCTTCGGCTGGGATTTTTATGGCGGCTGTAAAAGTTAAATGGAAAAATTCCATATACATAAACGCTTTAATGAAATGGAATATACTCATTTTCGATCTAAAGGCGGTCTCTGCGCGGCGGCGGGTTGGGAATTCAATTGGTCAAATTACGCGTAAATGAGAGTGTGATGACGTGACTTGAAAGTTATATTTTACTGAATAAAAGCTGTCCATTAAAAGCTTTTTCAATAACAGCCTTCGTAAGTACTTGCCTTTATTTCCCATGCAGTACTTTGCTATATTTTCGGTTATCAATGCTCGGTAGTTTTATCCTTTGGCTTTACCAGCCTTTAATAACCTTCTATCCGTATAGCCTTTTGTACAACTGAACAGTGGTTGTTAAAATTATTTTGACCAAAATTTCACGGTTTTGTCGTATTTTTTATCCCCCAGACCACTCTCTTTTAGTTTTTTGAAATGGTCAAAAATGTGTTTTATAAAAACAAATAATAAATTGAAGCTTGAATTTTATGAAGTACCAAATCTCAGAAAATTTGAAAATTAAAAATGGACGAAAAATTTATATCATAAAGCTGTTTTCGCATAGCTCAAATTAGTCGCAGTCGCTGAGCGACTTCATCTCAAAATCTCTGTCGCATTTATCATTCACTCTCGAAATTTGCTAAAGCCGGAGAGCTAATGCGAACTTAAAGTAATTTTCTTCAACAATTGTCATCCCGATTTGTCATGCAAGCAACTGTACTAACAGAGGTAGAAGTAGAAACTTTATTTCAGTGACACCGGAGCGGTATTTGGCAAACGACAGAGTATTTACAATGTTACTATTTTTTTTGAATAATCATGTTGTGGATGAAATAATAATAATTTGTAGAGGTGATGATGTGCTATGCTAGTTGTTCCACGAACTACGGCAGTAAGAATATCTTCAACAACTGACTTATCTAATCTAAATCGCACTCGAAATTCTTCAAAAAAATTGGGAAACACACCTCTAGCTCCAATTAAAAGTCCAATAATAAAGAACAATGGCATAATAAACAACATGTAATGCGCATATGCGACGAAAGTCATCATCCAGACTATGAAGCTTTTAGTAAATAATACATAAAATATAGGATCGGATTGACTTCTCTTTTAATAAAGGATTAACAATAATTTATTGAAAATTTAAGAGGTTGATTCAGGACGTAATATTTGCAATTCAATTAAATGTACGGGAAAAGTATTAAAGTTTCAAATGAATATTACTATTTACCAGAGTTCTATACTCGCATTTTGATTTGGAGGCACAGGTTTGAAAAATTAATTGGAGGCGAATTTCAACGCCCTAACCACATGTAAGTTTCGTGCGACGTTAGAATACGGAGTCTCAACCACGTTGACTTTCAAGGATCCTCGAAGTGCTGGATCAACCAAGGTTGATTTCAAATTTTTATTTGTCATAACGTCCCAATTTTGCTGTTCTAGGTTGCCGTAGAATAAGAGAACATCCTGTGTTTATATAAAATTAAAACATGTAATTCTGCATTGGTTGGTCAAAGTTTAATAATTGAATTACCAACAAATATGGCAATGTGTAATATGTAAATATATAATATGATAATAAATATAATGTATAAAATATGTAAAGTGCAAATATTTCCAACCCGGAATTTTACGACAATACGATACTTCACTTTGGGTTTCAACTCAATTCTAGGCTCCACAACCACTTCAGTTTCCTTTCCCTTACTAATGATACACTCGTTCCTTAAAAAAATCCACTCTGGAGAGGATGAAAGATTTCTGTGATTTGAGGAGGATAAATAAATCTCCCCGATCAAAACTTTTATCATGTTGTTTGAGTCAGGAACACATCCAGCAGGCCACTCGGACCGCAGCGGCTCGTAATTAATTCCTTGAAGAATTAAAGATGCCAATTTAATCTTGGAATGTAATGGGTCAATCGAATTTTCGGGATTCCAGATAATTCTGAAAATTTAAAAAAAACATAACTTTTCATAAAATGCCAAATATTGGAGGAAACGCTTACAGGAAAAGAAAAATTTAGGGTGAAATCAAGAATTTGAATCCACTCCACTGCTTCGAGATTTAGACGATGCGCGATGTAAGAATTTCTCACTCTAAAATGTCTTCGTGATGATCAACGTATTGTAATATGTCAATAGGCTCTATGCTCCACATAGCTATTTTATATACCATTAGGTAACTACCGACTTCATATAACTCCAACTTTGTTTGTTTCTGACCTTTCCGGCGAATACAAGAAAACTTCATGCTTCGAGCTGCGTTTTCCCTGCGAATTGCAAAACAAAAAATCATATTGTACGCATGAATTTCAACAGATGTGATGAACAACCAAATCTTAAGTTTTCCATGGACTCTAACCTGACGGGGCCTTGGGAGTTGAAGTATAAAAACAGGTCAATGACATCCTCCTGAGTGAGGAGTTGAAGTGGAACCACACTAGTAGCAAAATCTTGAGCTTTCATGAGAGGAAACCTCAGAAGAGGAATGATATTTTTCAAAACCTGAGAGTGGGTACCGTTAATTCCCATACTATTCCGAGCCCACCTATAAAATTTTCATCTTTTAGACAAACATGACATGTACACATTCAGCAAGTCCTATTTACTAGTTCACATAAACTTTTGGCAACATGAATTGACAATCAAAGCTCAATACATGTGCTTCTAACCTCAAAACAATGGTGAAGAGGTCAATTTCAAGTATTGGTAGATCATCCCTTTGAAGCAAGTAAATTAATGTCTCTTCGTCCATCTCGCGGAAAGTACTATGGTTCGCCAGTTGGACAAAGGAGCTGAAAAGAATATGAAAAAATCAATTTCATTAACTTTCTTGTGTGCCAATTACATGTTATAAGTTCCATTATTTTTTGAAATCTGACCTTGCCATAAGATTTCCAGCTTTTTCCATTAAATACCCCAGGGAATAATGACGGGCTAACTTGAAAATCACAATAGAATTCTCCAACATCAATTCCCTGCTGAAAAGACCCTCACACTTTTTGACAAGAACATTCACATTATATTTGTCTCCCAACTCCAGGAGCTTGGCTGCCGTGGGAACGCTACTGGTTTTGTCTCCGTAACTGTGAATGAATTTTTTTTTAATTATCAGATATCATTCGTCTTCCAATAGGAGGACGTTAATGTTAAAATAGACCCTCATTATAGGATCCCTCGTTGATTATTTCAACTCATACGCTCACCGAAAGGACACCTCGATTAATATAAACAAAGTAGTGGGAAAATTCTAGTTATTTTAGTATAATTATTTTTTTAACCTCGAGGAATAGTTGGAAGGCCTCAGGTTCTATTTTTGGCAAATCCACGGCACTCGTACTATTCCATCTTTCGGAAAACATGGTCTGGAACACATCCGACCTTGCCATTAGGACTAACTTATGACATTTTATTTGTTCTTTTGTTGGACCAACAACAAATGTGACGTCACAGAATTTTCGCTCCTTCAGCAATGCAATGATGGATTCTCCCAATGTTTCGTACGTGTTAGGTTCAACATTATTAACTGGAATAGTAACAACTTATTAATGATTAAAATAAATACTCTACACCGTGGAACGTGTCACAGATATTTATACGTACGGAGTCTCATTATTGTAATTGAATGTTATTAAACAGGATTGTTATACTAATGATACTACCTGCAGGAAGTAGTTGTGCGTAGTGCTGTAATTTGTTCTTTTTGTTCTGTTCTTGTTCTACCTGAAAAATGCCAAAAAACTGAACAATCTATATAGTTTAGTTCTTTCCGAATTGTTCTTGTTATTGTTCTCCTAGATTGTTCTTGTTCTGGCTTAACCCGGTATTGTTCTGCCACGGGATAGGATTTTGTAATGTAATTTGATGAATTTGTTCTTCTTGAACTCGTTTTGTTCTACGCCGTCATGTGATTTAGTTCTTGTTCTGTTTTGTTCTAAGTGAACATTTTAATTTTGTTTTGTTCTTCGAACAGAACTAAACTTAAAGAAAAAGAACAATCCAAATCCGAACTATATTGCAGCACTAGTTGTGCGCTTGTAGGTCCCTCCGCTGACTCAGGTTGGTTTTTTGCCATAGTTATACTTTTGGAACTCAAACTCAAAATAATTCCTTGTAAAATTGAAAAAAAAAATTGAAGAAGGGATTTAAAAAAAATTGTATGAATGAGTCCGTTAAGATAAATCGTACAGGCTGAAGCTTGACAATGACTGGTAGGCAGACTACAAAGGGCTCAAGGGCTATAGGTAGGAACAAAATTAGAAAGGAAAGTTTTTGGAGGTTTTAAATTCTGGCTTTGTTTGGCGCGAGTATATTGTATGATATTGTGAGTACGTACAATAAGCGTGAGATTGCGTGAGTTGAACGACCCGATTAATGGACATTTTTTTTTTACAAATAACAAGCACTGTGATGTCCAAAATACAATTCAACAAATACATATACAACCTTGTATCTTGAAGCCAAATATTTTTACGTGTACCAGTAGTATCAGTATTATTAGGACAGTTTTGTAGCAACATCAAGAGCTTATCAAGAGAAGCTCAAGCTGTGAGCTCAAGGCTAAACTTATAACCTTATCAGCCTTAATATTTTTCATTTTGTTACCTTTTACTAAGATGGGTCCAATTCATATGGTCAGAAGGGGTGTTGAGCTGGTATATTTATGGAGATTCCGATGTTGTTAAGATTGTGAAGTTTTTTGAAAAGTTATTGAAACTACGGCAATAACTGTAGAGCTCATTATCATCAATTCACCAAAATTACAAATGAAATAAGCTGAGAGCTTGTTGTAGTCTATCTGCATGCAGAGTAATATGCTATGGCAATTATTGCGAGTATTTTATGTGAATTACAAAATTTTACAAATAAATTCAAAAAAATAGAGATGAGCAATTTCAAATTTCAACCACGTCGAAATTTGACGCTAAAAATAATGGCAAAATTAAATTCCCGGGATGAACACCCTACTGGCGAGTCAAGCCATAATTACGATTTGGGTGGTGGCCTATTTTTCACATAAGCTTCAACTCCTTCGTTTGTGCGCATTATACATGCATACGTATGACGTGCATAAATAGGCCACCACCCGGATCGTAATTATTCTGGCTTGACTCGCCAGTACACACAATGCGATGAAACACAGGATTTTAACTATGATTAAAGGCAATACAACTTGAATCTTATAAGCTTATATATTTGGACTAAAATCTTCTTACTGTATCCAGAAATATTTCTTTCACTGTTCGATAATATACGGGCAGTAGAAGAAATGTAAAATTATGTACTTGTACTTTTAAAAATAAAATTTACAATACTGTCTTTATTCGCATAGTTTTAAACATGATGCATTCATTTGTAATCAACAATTTTATTATTACTTAAGAACTTAGAATTTGTGAAGATAAAAACAATGACTCTTATTCTGACAAACATTTCAATTAATATACGGACAATGAGTCATTTTGGCTACTTCCCTTTGGAACTTCCAATGACAGTGACAATAAAATCTTTATAGATACGAGATCCACCAAGTCCCAATTATATTATTTGTTAATGTAATAATTATGACAAATCAAAATGGAAGTAGTTCCAAAACGACGAAGGGAATCCCATGGACTTGTTCATTATGAACTGCCAAAAGTTCATTGAGTCCGATTTTTTTGTCACATAATTTACAAGAATATTCCTTCAATCCCCCCTTTTCGGGATGACATGAAACAGCATGTAGATCTAAAAAATGGTTATTTGTGGTAGTATAACTACATTTAGTGCATTTAATTGGCTTTTCTCTCAAATGTTTTTCCTGGTGTTTGGTGAGTACGGATTTCTGCAATGTTTTAAACTCACACGGTGGAAATGAGCAAAGGAGCGCTTGTTGGATGTCATCTGGATTTTGTGGATGGTGAAGAACGAGATGGCGTTTGATTAGTTGGATTTTTTTAAATGAAGCATTGCAGTAGTGGCACTTGAAGGGCTTTGAGGGGTGAGAGTGGATCTCCATGTGATTTTCAAGTCCACGAGGTCGGGTGAAGCGTTTGTTGCAGATGTTGCATTTAAAGGGATTTTTGTCAGAATGTAGGATTTGATGGCGCCTGAGTTCAAAGGGGTTTTTGGAGGAAAATGGGCATTCCAAACATTTGAAGGGCTTTCCTTTAGAATGTATGAATTGATGATATTTTAGATTCCAGTACCTTTTGCAGGAAAAAGGGCACTTTGAGCATTTAAAGGGTTTTTCTTTAGAATGTAGGACCTCATGATTTTTTAGATTAGAGGATGTCTTGCAGGAAAAGGGGCATTTTGGGCAATTGAAGGGTTTTTCGTCAGAATGTATGACCATATGGTCTTTTAGATTCCAGGACCTCTTGCAGGAAAATGGACACTTCGGGCATTTGAAGGGTTTTTCTTTAGAATGTCTTACGTCATGTTTTTTTAGTTCTTCGGATCTTTTGCAGGAAAATGGACACTTGGGGCATTTCATGGGTTTTCCTTTAGAATGTCTAACGTTGTGATTTTTCAGTTTTGTGGATGTCTTGCAGGAATAAGGACATTTTGAGCATTTGAAGAGCTTTTCTTGACATTCTGTGACGGCTTGTTTTCTAAGATTATTATTCGTGGAAGATTCGGAAGAATTCGGACCCTTGCGACATTTGGACGGTGTTTCTGCAATGTTTCCTCCCACATGGCTGCTGGTGCTGGTTTGACATGGTTTTATCAAGGAAGCCGCCATAATTGGGATACAATTTTTGTTATTTTCCTTGTTTCCATCAATTTGAACTTCTTCCAATGCAATGCACTGAAATAAAGTTCAGATTACTTTTTTTCTTCTCCCGCTATATTTACTTCCTTTGTTTAAATCTGGAAAAATATCAATGTCAATATTTTTAAACAATCATTTGTGACTTTTTAATTCTGTTTTTAGTACTCCAAACCCAGCCCGTTATTATTCAACAAGGTCTCAACAAAACTGACCATGAGAAAAATTTTAATGAATAAAATTTGAACAAGTCCCTTCAAAAATTTATTTTATTTTGTTTGTTTGTTTTATTTCAGTGAAATGAATTGCAGGTGAATTTGTGTCCTTTTCTATTTTACAAAACACATTACTTTTTATCTTGACTGACGCAAACCATAATATTAAAGACTATTTATGTACCTTACCCTCAAAATCCCATCCTTTTTAAAGCCGTCAGCTACTTGTCCAAATCGTATGTTAATTATTTATTTCTTCAGTCTCAAAGTAGGACAATGTACACAATGTATTTTTAAAATTTTATAAAAAGTTACCACGTCTCAGAAAACAATTGACGTGCTACTTGCAACTATAAAACCAAGGGATGAATCTATTCGTGCTCACCTCGCTGTAACTTCCAAGAATGAACAGAATAGTAATAATTGACACAAACTGTCGAATAAAGTAGAGTTGATTTAATAAACAACGTTAGACACGAGTAATGCTGGAAGCTATTGTAAAGTAATAGTCTCTAACGGGTCCGGGCGGGTGCATGACTTATATAATTATATGTAAACTGTGGCGTGTCTCTATGCTGGAGTCACGTGGAGCTTTTGTGGGAATGAAGTTGGAAAGTTGGAATGAGTGCTTGGGTGAGAGAGAGAGAGAGAGAGTGGCTTGCAGCTGAGTAAGAGTCTGTAGCTGTAGGGAATGTATGGACGAAGTGCTTCTTTGATTTATTATAACAAGCCTGTATTTATTGTCCACAGTTGTAGGTATTTAGCGAGCTTGTATAACTAGAAACAACCACGACTTTGCTCGATGGTAAGGGAATTGATATTTTTTTTCTTATTGGGGGCACTTGGTAAGGTTTGGGGGAAATAATGAAAAAATTCCTACATGCGCACCCCCGGCTGGGGGAATTTTCTATTTTTCAAGTGGTTGCCACAATATCTCAGCACAGGAATATCCGATTGTGTTCAAATTTTAAACTTGAGCTTTTGAGACAATTTAAATAGGGGCACTCATCGCACTAATTGACTCAATAAAAATTTCGGCCGTTGAAGTTGTATAATCAACCACGTACACAATCACTCCAATTAAAACTTGGAAATAATAAAATTGGAATAATAAATTGTAGTGTCAAACTGATTCACAAGAAACTTTTCAAGTAAAGTATTTTAGAGGCAATACATTTCGTACAGTCCTTCACATTCTACACAATAGTAAAAAATATTCGATGTTTGACTGAACCCACTTTGTCGTAATGTCTATGTTGGAAAGTCCTTGAAATATTTTAAATTTCCTTTGAGCTTGGAACACACAAAAGACATGTGTTAATGTTTTATTCAACTGAATTTCCCGGGTATGTGAGAAACTTTCTCTCTTTTATAACAGTTTTCTCCGAATTAATTTACTTTTTAAAAAAATCAATGCTGGAATGAATGAAAATACTATGGAAGTTGAAGAAAAGTTCAAATCGCTTCCTTTATTACTCCCCAGTCGGATTCAACAGCTTGTTAATTATCTATAAAAAATTATCTTCTCAGTCAGTAATAAAACACGGGTTCAATTTTTTAAATGAACTTTTTGTTTAAGGATTGATTTATTGTCAGGGGCGTCGGAACCATTTTTGAACTGGGGGGGACAACTTTTAAGCATCTTCCAAATTCGTATAATGAATTAAAGGATTTATTTAATTCCTTTTAGTGCGAATTTTGTTTGTCAATACTGAC
>JAQFXU010003081.1:0-17638 GCA_034693705.1 Spatulosminthurus flaviceps | reverse complement strand
CAAAATATATTTAAGTTAAGTTACAGGTTCTGCTGAGTCAGGGTATTGAAAAATACCCATTTCAAAAAAGTTTGGCTAAATAAATAATAATAAAAAATAGAGTAAAAAATAATTATTACTATTTAGAGAAATCCAACACAAACGCAGTATTTGTTATTTAGGAGTCCACCATACTATATAATTCAAACTTTTAGGAGCCATGTTTATGTTGCATGGCTTTAATCGTGGGAGGAGAGTAATGTGGAAACTGAACACTGAAGTAAATTGTTGTGATGATGATGGGAATTGCGAAGGGGTGGTTAGGAGTTAAGAAAGTGTTAGCAGGACCTTGTTGGGGACTTCCCCCCTCCTACGGTTGTAGGGTAAATATGGGCATTCTTATTGGTGGGTTAGGTTGCCAACAAGAAGGTGTAACATTAAAGTTTTAACGTTGGGAAATCGTGAAAGGTGCTACTGTAGCTTTAACGATGGTTGAGTACAGTGGTACAGTAAAGGTGTGGTACAAAGGCATTGTACTACCGAGAGGTGGTGGTACGACAAATATGATTTTCCCAATTACTTGTACCAACACTGCAACGTTCGTTGGTAAGTGGTACAAACGTTTCCCCGTGTACCAGTAACTAAACAATATCCCATCAAAATCTAAAATACCATATGCATAATGAAAATAAAAATTCCACAAAGCTTCCATAACAACGTACAAAAAACGAAAAAACGACAAAGGACTCTGGTGTAATGTTATACCTGTCGGTAATAAACGTAGATAAATTTTGGTAGACACAAAACACACCCACGAGAAAATTAGCAAGTGCAATATTTCCCAGGCAGAATTTGATGTTGCTCCTCATCATCCAACGTAGGGCGACCGTGAGAACTACTACCAAGTTTCCTGTAATTAATCCATCCATGAAAATTAATTTTAAAGCTCTGGATTTAATTCCCCCAACATTTATATAGTTAATCAATCGTACAAAAGTATTTTGTTTCCCACATTTCCCATTTTCTCCCCCACGAGCCATGAAACCTGTTGATTGAATTCATGGAAATGAGAAAAAATACATGTGGTTTTTTCTCACACTTTTGAGCCCCTGTATTTTAAGAAACAAAAGGAATCTGAAAATAGTTCATACAAATTAATATATGTAGAGAAATGAAATCCTTAATTAAATACGCCACAAATACATTTCTCATGGTTAAATGAGTAATTACAAAGGAATCATTGTCAATGATGAAACTTTCCTTATGAAAAGTTTTACAATTATTTTCGTGGGTTGTTGTGGGAAAAAATAATTAGTTGCTCTGCATGGGGCTTTAAGTTTGTTTGAAAAAGAATCGAGTAATTATTTTGGTACTTTTAATCCCTGTGCAATAACTATGTACACATACAGGCATTCACTTACATAGCTATGCTTAATTGGTAATTTTTTTAAATGTGAATTTTCACGTGTTTTTGTCATTGCAAACTTCAAAGAAATCTATGACAGGGAGAGAGAGAGAGAGAGAGAGATGAAATGGAGAAAGGACGAAGGTGTTCAGTGAACCAGATTTCCCAATAGTACTTTATTCCCTTATGCAAATAGCGTATATGTACATAAACTTACCAAAAATACAAAGGCAGAAAACAATGGTGTAAAGGAGGGTAAAGATGACTTGGATGTAAAGCTGGTCAAATATGTACACGTCCAACTTCAAAGACCTGCTTGAATTTCCCATATCGACCCACTCCTCTGCTGTAGGGCAAGTCGTATATAATTAATGTAAGTGAAAAAAACAAAATCTTTTAGCATCTTATTTTGTAAACACAAAGAGCTGAGCTTTATTATTTCCCCAAATTATATCAAAATACGCAAAATTTCCCCAATTTTCTTTTTTCCTTCCGGCGCTTTCCTTTAAAATAGCATTTCCTTAACTTTCACGGGCAAAAATTGTATGTGGAGTTGTGTTCATTTCACCCCAATTTCTAACCTTGAACTCTCTCAAGCAGCAAAAAATGAAAATTAAATTTATATGGAAAAATCCCGAAAACTTTTTACCCCAAAAATATTTCATACACAAAAAAAGCTCAATAATTTAAAATTTAGCTGAGAAATAAACCGTTCGGAAAAAAAATTTCGTCCGTAATTTGCATTTTAACCATCTCAATCTGACATTTTTCTGCTTTTAAAATATTGCTTTTTTCCATAAAGCAAAAGTCTGTAGAACAAAAATTGCAAGCAAATTCTTTAAGTTAAAAAATATCTTGCAATGTAGTATACAAATTAAATAGGAAAATATTGTATTTTAAATTGTAATTTTGTCCTCTACCTTCTGCAGTTACATTGGTGACCACGAGGCTATCAGCCATCGGTAAATTTTCCTTCATTATCGTGTACACATCTATTGCACTGTCATTTATCATCACTTCCATAGAATTAGTACAAAAATACCTCCACTAAATCCTATTGTTAACACTTGGTGTATTTAAACCTTTACAGATATTTAATTGATTTATTTATATTTTATTATTTATGTATGCTAAAAATTATTTTATGACAATATCAAAACCCTGTTCTCCTCTCCGTAACGTTAGGATAAGAGTCTTTGGACGAAATCGTTAAGTTCCGTAGTGGCTTGCACACAGGGGAAGCACAGACTCTTGACAACGTGAGTGATTGATTAGAGAGGGCTTAGGTAGAAGAAGAGGAAAAACTGGAAAAAGAAAAAGCACTTTCTCCGCACAGAAGCTCAAGTAAGGACTGACATAATTTTTGAAGGAGTTGACAGCTTTTACTCCAACTTTCCACTCCACATTTCTTTTTCCTAACCGTCAGGTTTTAGTGGGAAGATAATTTCGCTCCCATATTTGTCACATTCCCTAGATTCCGCCTGCTTTTTTGAGTCTTCGTATATTACTGTTATGTTGGTAAAAATCATTCTCGGAAGCGAATACAGATATGTACTTGGGAAATGTCCCTTTTACAAAAAAGCATTGTAGACAAGTGTAAACAATAATTTCCATTAAGGTATCATTGCGAAAACTTTTCCGACTTTGGAGAACTTTAAATACATGCGTATTCATATTTAATTGGAAAACATGGAAATACTAGGAATTCTCACAGCACACACTATTGCACAGTGTTACATATTTCGCGTATATTTCAGTATTACACATTTTAATTTTATTCGTTGCTTTTTCTTTATAGGTGACGTCCCTACCTAGCAAAATATTGTAGTATCTATGTATGTAAAAAATACTGAAATTGATTTATTTTCAAACACTTCTTACTTTTTTCATATAATCTGCCTCTTATGAAATTGTGATTCACTTCAATTCACGTATGTACTAAAAGTTATTACTTTTTTGGATGGAAACGTTATAGCAACCAGAGAATATGTGTAAGAGAATATTATTATTCAGACAAAATTTCTTCATATGGAAGGAATCCAAAAGAAAACGAATTGGCTTTGGAAAATGACAAGTTGAATGTTAAACAACGAACGATTCCCATGAGGATCCCATTCGACTCCTACCCTATGCATGATAATCTCAAGTAATAAGGTAACAGCGTGATCAGGTATTACATATGCACTGGAGAAAAATCATTAAAATCTTTACGGAAATGTGGAAGTTGGAAGTTCCAATATTTTTGGGCTCAAAAGTGTCAGTGCTCAAGCGAAGGTAAAAAGAGGGTTCAAAGATTGGTGAAACTCATTTTTCTCGTTTGTAAGTCTATTTTTAGTTATTTTAATAATCAACAGGATATTATGTAAACCAACTTCCCAGCTTTATAAATCTTAAACTACTAAAAGGAACACTTTTGATGGAAAATGATTTCTCTGTATATAATAACATAATAAGGAATTTCAATTACTGCGATCAGTACTTGAGTCGCATTACATTCTATATAATCAGTCTGGGATTAATAGGGGCTGAACTTGGGTATCCAGAGGGCGGGACATTGTCCCCTATGTTAAGAGTCATAAAGGTAATAAAGCTGTATTATGGTCTTCCCCGCCCATTAACATTGGAAATACTTTCACATGCACAAATATAAATGTAGTCCTATTTATTACGTTTTATTGAGAGCAGCATTTTTAAAAACAGCACTAATAAAGCCATTAATTAAGTGGTGTTTATTAGAGAGATCGATTATAGATCATATCTAATTAGGCTTCAAGTAATAATAATTATTATATTTTGTGTCCTCAAACAGGATTAGCCTTCAATAAAACATTTCTTTAACGTGAAGTTTGCTCATTTTAACCTACATTGCATGAAGATTCTAATTTTTTAAGAATTGGAATTAAAAAGAGAAAATACATGCAGTAACAAAAAATTAGTAAATTAAGTTGCCATTATGCCTATACAGCAAGAAAAGTCCGATACTAGCAAGCCCTTTGCCATACCAAGCTCAAGCCCGAAAATGAGATAGCCAATAATGGAGGAAGGAAAGAAGGGACGACAAACACAAGCAATCTGCCCAAGAAATCATGTAGCCAATCAATAATTACAGTAGTTTCGCCATATAATGGAGGTAGTGTGGCCCAGGCATAAAAATTATCTCTGCTTCTATTATGACAGAATGCCAGCCTTACTGCCCACAAGATTCGCGGGACATTATCATCGGACGCAGAAACGACTGGCAATTTGTGTGTCCTTGGGAATCTCATTAGCATGTTAGTAAGTATGTCCTTGTACCCTTCATCCTCGTACTCATAGTAGTCCTTACGGAACCCAAACCCTTGGATCAACCATACTCTGGTACCCATGACTTAATGAACTACAAATTCTGAACAAGGTTTTTTGGAAATAAACTTGAGAATGTTTAGAAGATATTTCTATGCTTACATTCTTCCCTACCACCTACAGTTAAATTATTGTAGACAGAAAAGAGGCTGTGGCAAAAATATTAACAGCAATTTGCCTCATTTGAACATATTTTCCCTGTGAAATAAATACTAACTTATTCCATTGAGCTATCAAACCAATTGAATTTTAAACATATTTTAATAAGAATTAGTAGAAAAATTACATTTAAATTATAACGAATTACATTACAAATAATGGCGAATTCCTTCCCATGCGTTCTCTGGGGGCTCCGTTTTAAATAGGATATACGTTTTGATAACACTGCGTCCCTTTTCTTGTAGCTCAGCTCCCTTCTTCTCCTATGCTTTGTCGCAATTTGATCCCTGCTAAAAGCTTGTTATAAAAAGATTTTTCTCCTGCAGCTGAAAAGTACATAAAAATCCCATTTACTAAAAACGTGCTTAAAGGAGATATCCCATGGGAACAGTTCCTTTCGCATGAGGCCTCCTTATCTTGCCATTATTTGATTATTCCTTCATTCATTTGTTAATAAATATTTGTACAAACTTTATTCAATATTACCATTCTCCTGTGATCCTTTGCCTTGAATTTTCGAAACTATTTTAAATCCCCGGAATAACGGAATTGTCAACACTGAATAAAATGCAAATATTTCTTAGAAAATGTGATTTATGTTTTTTTTGCGTTATTATCTGCTTTCATAGGTACCCTAAGACCCTAATCCTATATATGGAAAAAAAGCTGGAAGCTCATGTTCTGTTGCTATTACCATTACCCAATTAAAATTGATACTTACTGGGAAATAGAAATAGGAACAACGCGACAACGTGGAAATGTTGAGAGGAAAAATATTTTGTGATTTTTGTCTGAAACTTTTCTTGCTCGGATCCAATTATTATTATTTTTGTAGGATATGAAAAGGGGATAAGGTTTCCCAGGATAAAGAGAAGGAAATTCATTGAAAATATTGTTACATCGAACTTAAAAGGGAAAGATAAAAAGGAAGACGATTCTCATGACACTATAATTTTTTTAGCTTTGATTTTTGTACTGGGATATGTTTTATGTTATTTGGAAAATAATATAATATTCCCAATTGAAGAATATTATAGTGCATAAGTGAAATGTGACTGGATACTTTGCAAACATTGGAGCTCTTTTCCACCCTTTATTTACTTTTGTATTAATGGCTCAGATTAAAAACAACATATATTTGCCATTCAGTTCCAATTTAGTTATAAAACATCTCTCTCGAGAATTCTCGAACCCCTATTATGTATTAATAACTTTGACAAGAAAATAAACTTTTTGATCGATACTTGCACGCGTGTTTCAACGTGTTCTGATTAGTGTGGGAAGTACTTGCTTACCTGGGACTTCCATGCACTTTTGTGAATAGAATAAAATTAGAGAACTTTTTGCTCCTTAAGTTGGGGATTATTTGAGGTGAAAAATTATTGTTATTTATTAATTGTGTCGTTACGAGGTAAGCATGAAGTGTGAAACATTATTTTTTGAGTGAAGTTTACATTCATTGAAGTAGTGCGGCAATGTATATAATGCAGCATAAAAAACAAAGTTCCTGTCTTCAAATATACAATGTATGTACCGAGGAAAATTGGGCAAACTTCCACTCATTTGCGTGCTTGAATTAACACAGTATAAATAAAGACATGAAAGGAATTATGAAGAATTGAATTGCTTAGTTGAAAGCTAGTACCAACCAATTAATACTTGGCATTTGCTATTGCACAATAGTTAGCAAACAAATAGAAAAGATAAAATAAAATAATTAAAGAAGAAACATGACATTTTTGGAGATCACAGAATTTGGGAGTCACAGCACAGGCTGAGACTAAATGGCATTTGTGTTAAACACGTCTGTATCCTGCATACACAACGAATGGTCATGACCATTAGTATGCATCGAACTTTTGCATCGTCGTTGATGGAACTTGGGGTAAAATAATAATTTAAATTTTATCTAATCCTAGGTCATAAATCATTACTCTTGCAACTCCTAATGGCAATCGTTGAATTGAGACTATTTTTTTACACAAAAAAAATTTCTTGAAACTATTATATAGAATGGAAACAACGCCGAAAACAGTTTTGCCGTCCAAATAGACCCTGGTCGATGGCCCTTTGCCTGATTGTGAGTCTTGAATTTTCATCTTGGATTATTTTATGTTGTATATTGGAAGCCGGGGAAACTGGAACTTTCACATTTCTATCTCTCTCTCTCTCCTATTTATTATCAATCATTACTAATCCACCGCCATCTTTCCAGTGCAGTATATCACAATTTTTTTCCAAGCAAAAAAAGTGTTATATAATATAAGTAATAATTTATTATTATGAATTTTGTTTTTACCAATTTTTGTAACTTTCAGTAAAAAATATCCAATCAAATCAGGACGTTACTTTTTCCACTTTCCAACATGTAATGTTGACAATCACTATCATCCAGACTACGCAAGCTGTTAGTTAATAAGATTCGCATTTCGTATTAGAGAGCAAAGTTTCAACGATGGACCCTATCCATGAGGACTCTTGCCTTATGGGGTCATGTCCATGTAACTGCTAGTGCCTCGCACTAGCGGTCATATAGGTTTGAGCATTCAGGGGAAAAACCCAGTGGGAAAAAGCCCCTTTCCTTGAGCCAAATTACAAACAAACGTATACAGGACTTGGACTGCGCTGCGGTTGCACTTCACTGCTACCCTATGCGTTATCACAGAATATAAATACCTACTCCGATTTACGATACGATACTGCACTCTTTTCGAAAAACGCTCAATAGAAATAAGAAAACATTAAAAATGATTCAAGGCGAGTGGTATATGAGAACGAAGTTCAAAATCTTTGGAAGGTGAATCCAACCACGAAGACGTAAAAGCAAAAAGGTGAACCCAAGTTCTAAAAGTAACTAAATTAAAATAAATTCGCGAAAATGGACTTTGTGTAGAGTCAAAATAAAAAATACAATTTTTTATTAAATACGAACCTTTTTTAAATTGAATTTATTGACATTGCGTAGGAATAATTGCTTAGGGATCCTGAGAAGACTAGAACGTGTAAAAAGGCCAAGCCATGCCTCCTGTCCGAGCCCATAAAAATGCATCAAAAACTACTTCCCAAAATGCTTCCCACACCAGCAGTCAACAAACAGTCGTAGTAATGCCATTAGAAAACACCCCTCCTGACTTCAATCAACCCGAGGTCAAAAAACGGTATAACATAGCTTGCTGTGTATGTGCCTCTGGGTTTGCGGTTATAGCAGCAATAGTCTGCGGAGTCTGCTGCTGTATCTGTATTATAATCTTCGTATTCATATTTTTCTTTGTCCTAGCAGTAGGCGCGAGCGCGAGGTGATTGTGTGGAGAATATAAGCAAATAATACTGAATACATTTATCGTAAGTAAAAATGGCTACTTAAAATTCAAGGTTGTGTGGTGTCATTCTCAAGATCTCATTTTGCAATAGAGTCGAGACAGTGTATGTTTTTAGAGATGTATGCACTTAAGATATTGGATTATAATGCATATATATGCATATAATAAATAAATACTTGAAGCGATACTTATGATTTGACTCCTACAAACAGCTTCTAATTTAAATGCTAGTAAAAACAATAATTTCATAATGTAATATTTATAAATAAACCTGAGGAGTAATTACAGATAATGCTGCGAAGAGCAATATGTGTATTTAGTATAAATATAAAAGTAATCTTAAAGGGTGCTATCTCTGGAGGTCTCAACATGAAACTTTGCAAGGAAGTTTTCACTTACGTAAACAGTGACCCTTATTTTAGGATTTATTGAATGTTTCCAACAATTTTTGGTACCTGGTTGCTATACAAGGCCACCTTTTAAATAGCATTAGTTATTTTTTGAGGGTGTTCCCGACTAATGATTTTAGAAAAATGTGATACAACACAAAAATCAAGTTTGCTTGGGCAACATGATAATAACAGACTAAAATGTCATAAGTGGCACTAAGGCGAAGGGCTTATACCCTTAAAGTGTATATATATATGTTTTGACTAAAACGCACGTTTTAGAATTATGTCGTTAGAAAGTGACAATTTTTGAATAATTCCAAATCAGTAAGTTATTAAAGATTATTAAATCTTGTAATAATTTTCTTATACCAAAGATTGCGTATATGAAATGTTTTTTAAACTTCTATACTTTCTTTGTGTTTTGGTGATTCGGATTGAATTATTTGTTATTGCTTGACAAAAATATTATTATTTTGAAAAATATTTGTGTGAGTAGTTAATTTATTATTCAATACTATTAAACGCATTCGTCGTAATGCTTTTTTGTTCGGGTGTGTTTCGTTATCCTTAGCAAACAAACGCAAACGCGAAATTACGAGCTTGGTATTTTGCGCAAGCAAAATGTTTCAAAAGTTGAAAATTTTATTTTTTGCGAGTCAGAAAAATGCATCTTCGAGCTTCGTAAAAAATAATGCTGTGTACACTCACTCCAAGAAGTCTCCAATTAGTTTAGTGGACTCCAACACATTGCGCTGATTGTTGTGATTGTGAATTGTGACTTTGTGACTATTGTGAGTATACCAGGACGAGTAGCTCAACTTTGTACAACTTGTATAGGCGGACAACTTTCATAATACTACTTAATAGTATAATTCACTCACACAGTCACATTTTTAGACAAAGTTATGAAGTTTAATATCTTTGGAACCTGAATCCAACCATCACCACACCACCAAGACGTAAGCAAGGTGAAGGAGGCCCGAGTTCCAAAAGTAGCCATAAATCAGTAAATCCTCAAAAAATACTTTGTATAGCCGCAAAGTAAAAAAAAATATTACATATTATGTTTTGCTAATACATATTAAAACTGGACCTTTTCTAAACTGCATTACTGCATATTGAAATTTGCAATTTGCATAGGTGTAAATAAGCCAGGCCCATTGCTTCTGCCTGAACCCATAAACGAACATCAACTTATCAACTATCACTACCGCTTATCATTCTACCAAGCCCGGAATCCTCGGACAGTCGTAGAAATGCCACACAACGACAACGCCGATGTGCAGGCTAAAAGATGTGCCTTAACCTGTGGGATTACACTAGGAATCATAGGAGGAGTCTGCTGCTGTTTCGTTATTTTAATCATCCTAGTGATGTTTTTAACGTTCTGGAGTGCCTAGGAAAGTCATACCGAATGCAATAATCATGGCTAAAAATGGCTACTTCAGAATTCAAGGTTGCAGTCTTTCGCAAGATTATCTCATTTTCCAGCATCAGACTCAACTGTGTATTTTTTTAAGGATATATATGGGTTACTTTTTCCGATATGTGAATGCGAAAAACCTTTTGTATGGGAATGAGTAACAGTGCTTATGAGTTTGTAGTACTGACCAAGAGATACACATTGATGGTGGTTGCAGGGTGGTAACTTGTATAACACGGGAGTTATCGGGTATTTTCGGTTTTTTCAGTTTATCCAAAAGTGCTCGAAAACTGGTTAACCGATTTTGACCAAACTTTTTCCATTCTGTAGCAATTTAGATTCCCCAGACCATCTATTTTTGTTTTTTTGAAATGCCAAAATGTACTTCGTAATTTTAAATATTTTTTTCGGAACCCATATTCAAAATTTTTGAAAAACATCAAAATTTTGAAATTGAAGGTTTCATATTTCAAAGTATTTTTGAGGATTTCATGAAACTAAAAAAAGGGGGTCTGGGTAATAAAAAATTCTTCAAAATGGCGAAAGTTTGGTCAAAATCGGTGTAGCAGTTTTCGAGTAATTTTGGTTTATACAGTGTTTTTCAAAAATTATGAATATGGGTTCCGAAAAAAATATTTAAAATTACGAAGTATTTTATTGAATTTCAAAAAACTAGAAAAAAATAGATGGTCTGGGGAATCTAAAATGCTACAGAATGGAAAAAGTTTGGTCAAAATCGGTTAACCAGTTTTCGAGCACTTTTGGATAAACTGAAAAAACCGAAAATACCCAATAACTCCCGTGTTATCAGTGTTATGCAAGTTGCCGCCCTGCAACCACCACCAATGTGTATCTATTGGTCAGTAATGCAAACTCATAAGCACTGTTACTCATTCCCATACAAAAAGGTTTTTCGCATTCACATATCGGAAAATTTAACCCATGAATTTAAGATTTAAAATAATGGAACTTATAGCATATCTTTATGTAATAAATAAATACTTGTAACAATAAATACTATGATGTGACCCCTAAAAAATGTGGGTTTATGCTCCGATTCAAACCCGTAGGTCTAAGAGTGTTGTCAACCATCTTAAGCCTTTATTCATTTACGTTACAAAGTTTCAATGGTAAAGCCTATCTATGAGGAATCCTCATAGAAATCCTTACGCCATCCGCAGGATGCGGATGGGGACGTTCTCAGTTCAGTAGTTTTTTTTCAAGCAGACAAAAGTAATAATAAATAAAATATTACTTTTTAAGAAGGTGCGTTTTTCTGACTCGCAAGAAGTAAAATTTTCAACTTTTGAAACATTCGCTTGCTCAAAAAAGCAAGCTCATATTATTAGTATTGATACAACCTCCAAAACAAAGATTTTCGGATAACTTTAGTACAGTTAGGTGTACATCAAAGATCAAGGGCTTAATGTTGATGCAGGAAATGTTTGCAACAAAATTTGGTACTTCGTTGCTACATGGTCACCGTTTAAAGAGCATTACGCGTTTTTTAAAAGATGTTCCCGCGGAGCGATTTTGGAAAAAAATTGTGCAAAAATCGTTTATGCGAGTGTGGACGTCAATGCAAAATTTCGTGGTGGGACCTCCAGGGCTAGTACCTAAAATATCAATTTTGGGTTTTGACTGAATCATTTTGTGTTGGAAAAGTGAATTTTTTTAACAAATCAAAAGAAATCATAATAAAAATATAACATTTTTCAATTTAAGATTTTTCACATTTCGAAGTATTCGTATTATTTTGAACTCGGATTTTGTAAAAATAACGTTATTATTACAATTCATTTTATTAGTACAAGCATAATAATAATAATTCTATTATTATTTTATTGATTTTTTAATATTTTGCTGTGTGCATCTTTTGTACTGCATTTTTTTGGCCTTGCCTTGCCTTGACTTATTGTCGTTATTCTTTGCAGCTTTGAGTAAAAAAGCCAATGGGAATTCTATTACTGTTTGCGCTTTACAACATGTAAAGTGCATATTATCGTTCGCCATCATCCTCATATTATTATCATCATCCACACGAAGCTTTTAGTAAATAAGATTTGTACAAACAAGCATTTCTTTAACCTGCGTTACATATGCATAAATTTTAAGAATTGAAAATAAAAGAGAAATACAAGATTGTAATATTATATAAACAAAGAAGTTACCGTTATGCCTATTGAGCAAGAAAAACACCAAGCCACCAAGCCCAAGCCCAAAACTGGGATTGCCAATGATGGAGGAAGGGAACAACGGACTAGAAGCTCAATTTGTGCTTTCACCATACCCAAAGAAAGTACCGAATCAATTTCGGTCGTTTCGCCATATACCGGCGGTTTTATTATGCCAACTCAACCTCCCATAATATTCTCGGGACAATATCATCAGAAGCAAAAACGGCTGGCAATTTGGGTGTCCTTGGGAATCTCATTTATCATCTTAGTAAGTGTCCTTGTACCCTTCATCGTCGTACTCATCGTAGTCCTTACGGAGCCCAAACCCTCCGGATAAAAACGATACTCTGGTACACATGCTGGCTTGCTGGCAGGCTTTATTAACTATAAACTATAAATTCTTAACCATGCAGTTTTTTTGGAAATTTGAAAAATTAACTTCAGGATGTCTAGAAGATGCTTCCTAGATTCTTTCCTAACATGTGCAGTTATATTATTGTATTCAGAAAAAAATCAGTGAAAAAAATTAATCAGTGCGTGATTTGAATGTATTTTTTTCTGCGATATAAATAACATTTTACGGCTTTCATACCCCTTGCATTTTCGATGTGTTATAATAATTAGATTGAAATTACAGCGAATTACATTACAAATTATGACGACTTCCTTCCTACACGTTCTCTGGGGGCTCCGCTTTATAGAGGGTTTACGTTTGGGTAACGTTGCTTCCCTTTTCTTCGCGTCTTGCTTAGCTCCCTTCTTCTCCTTTGGCCTTTGTATCATTGTATCAGTAGCAGTTGGATCCAATCATCTTTGCTAAAAGCTTGTTACAAGAAGAGTTTTCTTCTCCAGCTTACAAGTACATAAAAATCCTACATAAACTAAATACGTGCTTAAAAGGAGTTATGAGTTACCCGATGGAGACGATTTACTTCGCATGAGGCGTTCTTTCTTAGCGATATAATTCCTTCCTTCAGTAGTTAATAAATATTTACACAAATTCCACTATTATCCTTGTGATCTTTTGCCGTAAATTTTCTGATCTATTTCAAATTCACGGAATAACGGAATTGTCAACACTACTTACAATGAGGCAAATGTAAATAATTCTTAGAGAATATTTTAGCTTTTTTCCGCCTTATTATCTGCTTTTAACCTTAGAATTAATTCTATGCGGAAAATCGCAAGCTGGAAGCTATAGTGATTTATTGCTATTACCATTACCAAATTAAAATTGTTAATGAGAAATCGGACATGTTGCTCTAACAACGTTGAACAGTTATAGGAAAATATATAGTGATTTTTATCTGAAACTTTTACTGCCCTTTCTCCGATTGCAATGATTATGTTTTGTAGAATTAGAAAAGCGGATAACTTCTTCCAGGATAAAGAAAACGAAACTCAATGAAAATATCAAAAATCGTTACATCGAACTTAATAAAAGGGAAACATACGATTCTACTCATGATGTTATTAAATGTTTTTTATCTTTGATTTATGTACTACGATGTATCATGGTTTTCGGAAAATAATTTTCTATTTCCAAATTGAAGAACAACTATAGATATTTTAATGTGTCTGGATGCTTTGCAAACATTGGGATACAATTTTTTTTCTTTATTTACTCCATTACGTTTGTATCTATGGCTCATCATGTCCTGAGTATTTTCGGATCCTTGTGGACAAGAAAGAAACGTTTTGATCGAGACAAGCTCTTGCACGCGTATATCAACCTATTCTCATATACTGATATGATGATATGATGAGAAGTACTTGTATACTTTCTTATTTACGTACCTGGGGCTTTGAATTTGTTCTTCCAAGCACTTTTGTGAATAGAATAAAATGACAGTTTTGTTGTTGTTCCTTGTTGGCTGTTGGCTAGGGATTATTTGAGATGAAAAATTATTATTGTTATTATTGTATCGTAACAATCGTAACATATGTGCATGAAAGTGTGAAATATCCATTTTTTGAAAGAAGTTTTCATTCATTTTAGTAATTTAGTAGTATGGCCAAGGCAATACAATGCACTGCGGCACTGCCTGTACAGAATAAAGTTCCTACCATGAATAATTATATTGAATCGAGGAAAATTGGGGAAACTTCCATTTCTTTTGGATTCTTTTTCTTGGATTTTCTTGAATTAGCAAAGTATAAATAAAGGCATGAAAGGACTAAAGAAGAATTGAAAAGCTTTTAAAGTAAATTCCAACACTGTTTCCTAATTATTAATATTTGGTCCTTGCACAATAGTTTTAGTAAAAAAAGGAGCAGAAAAGAGAAGAAAATAAAAATTCATCCATGAACAAATTTGGAAATTTTCGAATTTCAGAGAAGCTGATAAAACCAGTAGTAGCTACTTGATTTCGTGTAATACTCTCTGCAACATTTATCAATAACCACAACATTTTTACATTGTATTGAAGTGATTGTAGGAGGTTGAGGTCAAATAATAAATTATTAACGACTAATCCCAGGCTTCCCAGGTCAAAAGCCCTCAACTTCTTGCAACTTCTAATGGCAATGATTGAATAACAATAAAATTGAGACTGTCTTGCTTTACACTAAAAATAATAATGCCATATTTTAAAATGTTATTATTTCTGGATTTAAAAAAGTAAAAAAACTATTGAAGTTTGCAGAAATATCACATAATAATACATTACCGAATGAAAGCGACGGAAATCAGTTTTTCCGGCCTAAAACCTGGCCCTGCCTGCCCTAGATGCTGAATTTTCATTCTGGATTATTCTACAGGAAACCGACGAATTTAACCATCCACCATCTTCAATCGTCACTGCAGTTTGATAAAGTTCTGACCCTCTGGAAAATATTTTATTGTATAGTTGTTTTGGACCTGTGGGCTAAAAAGGACGGTTGAAAAAATAAGAGGGAACAATCATGTCGAAAGATGCAGAAGCACATGCTCATACAAATATTCCACCCGCCCACGCTCACCCCAATAATCAACATGGGACAATCATGGCGAAAGATGCACAAACAAATACTCATACAAATCATCCACCCGCCCACGCTCACCCCAATAATCAACATGGGACAATCATGGCGAAAGATGCAGAAGCACATAATCGTACAAATATTCAACCCCCTCACGCTCACCCTCACCCCAATATTCAACATGGAACAACCGTGACGAAAGATGCAGCAGAGTATAATCGTACAGTAAGTTTTCAACCCGCTCACGCTCACCCCAATATTCAACATGGAACAACCATGACGAAGGAAGCAGAAGCACATAATCGTTCAAGTATTCAACCCCCTCAAGCTCACCCCAAAGATCGTCACATTGAGGAAGCTCAGCCTCATGAGGAGCTTGCGCCTGTTCCGCCTTACGCCTACCATGCAAGTTTTTTTTACGACCAAGGAATGCCACTCATGAATGATCCTAGATTGGAAGTGAACCCTTCTTCGAACAAGAGAACAGCCATGTGGGTTACACTGGCGGTTGTCGGTAGCGTTTGTGTATTTCTTATCATACCAATCATATGTTGTGTTCTTTTCGTTGCTATTGCACCCGGATCATCATCCGAAACTACCACCACCAACACCAACCCTCAAGCCTTACGGAAAACGTAGTAAGGAGTAGTGCAGCGTGGAATTCATACACTGAATAACCGAAGCCAACAATAACTTATTGCCAATATTGCCATTCGCCATGCAAATGCGCGCTCACATTATTTTTTCAGGAAATAATCTAAAACAGCACCGCTGCTTGTATTCTTTCATTTCTTTCAAAAAAAAGTTGACAATAATACAAGAACACTGAAGTCTGCATTAAATCCATTAATTATTGTTTACGGAATAAAAGAATTATTACTATCGGGGCAAAATAATTTTAGCAATAAGTAATTACGATGTAGACAGGTGTGCACTGCAAGAGCGAATCACGTTTCGTAAACGGCCAGGTGAGGATGCTGTGATTGGCTAATCACACTTTGCACGTGACAACTCACCAACGGCCGACGCTAATTTAATCTTGCCTCGAAAGTATGTATCCATTTTTTTACGAAGAAGATGCGTTTTTGTGACTCGCCAGAAGTAGAATATTCAACTTTTGAATGATTGGCTTGCGCAAAAAAGCAAGCTCGTATTAGCGTTTGGTCCTAATACAAAAAAAACGATTTCGAATAACTTCCGAGCCTCCGAGCCCTTAGATTTACTATGTACTGCAAAGAATAAGGGCTTAAAGTCGCGGGGAAAAACTACATCCACATGAATATTTGTAGCCCTCAAGTCCCCACCCTTTTTGAGTGAATCAATGTTTTCAACAAATTTAGGCACTTCGGTGCTACATGGTCACCGTTTAAATAGCATTACACATTTTTTAAAAGGTGCTCCCCCAAAGCGATTTTGGAAATGTACAAAAATCGTTTACGTAATTGTGAACTTCTTTGCAAAACTTCGTGATGGGAGCTCCAGGGATAGTACCCTTAAAGTGTCTTTCTTTGTTTTGACTAAATACGCTTTGCAGAAAGCACTTACGAAGTGACTAATTTTGAATAATTTGAAAGAAATTTATAAAAATACATCATTTTTCAATTTAGGATCTTTCTTATGTCGAAGGTTTACTATTGTTTAGAATTATTTTTACATCGGATTTCGTAGTAATGATATATTAATATGTTTATTTTGCTGTGCGCGATCTTCGTACTGCATTTTTGCCTTAACTAATTGTTATCCCCGCGTCCGCCTCTCTTAAATTCATATAGTAGAAATAATACTTTGATGAAAAATTATTAGTAATGATTCATTACTAAATAAGTCAAGATAACAAGTAGTTGTGGCAAAACATATTGCAGTACGAGGATGCTAACAGCAAAATAATAAAATTATTTATTTATAGGTAAAGCCCTTGCCTCCCACTCACGAAATATTGCCAGGAAGTTTATATTTATTTTAAGAAAAATAATTTTGTACTTTACTATAAAATAGTAACGTGAGAACACCCTTTAAAAATTCCTAATGCTTTTTAAACGGTGACCATGTAGCAATGAAGTACCAATATTTGTTGCAAACATTTGATTTCTCCTAAAATAGGGGGAACTCGGACCTGAGAAAATTCAGAGATGCGTAATAATTTACCTCCGCATTGACTTTAAGCCCATGATCATCGCAAATCGCAATAGACCTAAGGGTTCGAAAGTTATCGTAAAATATCTTTTTTGAAGGGGTGGTGAGCAAACGCATACCTGGATTCTATTTTTAGCAAGCGAATTTTCAAAAGTTGAAAATTCTAAAACTTGCAAGTCAGAAAAAACACATCTTCGTAAAAATAAAAAATGCAGTACGAAGATGCGCACAACAAAATATTAGTAAAAAAGCAATAAAATAATAATAGAATTTATTACGAAGATGCGTTTTTGTGACTCGCAAGAAGTAGAATATTCAACTTTTGAATCATTCGCTTGCGCAAAAAA
>JAQFXU010003080.1:0-17653 GCA_034693705.1 Spatulosminthurus flaviceps | reverse complement strand
TGGTTTGATTTAGAAAAAATGTTTCGAATAGCTGGATGTAATATTGATATCAGACTCTAATTAATTTCTATCTCTGCCGGTTCATTATAACAACTCCGATGAACCTATTCCCAAACAAATATTGTAAATAATAAATAAGAACTGAATAAATAATCTGAAAGTTACCTAATTTCAAGTACCCACTGTTGGTAATCACAGTATACAATTGGTCGAAGTAATGATAAATCATGCTGTGCAGAGACGTAACATAAGTTCATGATGTTGTAATCGGTTTAGAAGTTTTCTAAGGTGTCATGAGGTGAGCACCAACATCGTTGATTAACGACAAGGGGGGTCATCTGCGATAAAACCATATTTTGTGTATTAATGACAAGCTTATGCCTTAAGGCCCGGGGATTCATCAGGGTGTTGTAATGGTGTTACATATATAAAATACCTAGACCACTCAACACATGCATGGAAGTGTCATGGCGTACGACATTTTGTTATTGCATCCTTGCATAAAGACATCATGACAAACTAGTATTTCTTGCATCCATATGTAAATGTATATATACATGTTAAAACGACAAATAAATGGCAAGTGAAACACAAATTAAAATGAGTATAAAGTTTGTTTCCGGCAGCCGGCATCAATTTTGGGACACGAATGAGATATAAATGTCGCGTAAGTGAAGCTAGGCCAAAACACTTCATTTCTGAAATTTATATGGAACACTTATGTGCGCATACCTTGATAATAATATGTAATACTACTCGACTAAAACCAATGAGACTTAAGATGAAATTTTTAATGAGTGTTCGCTGCATACATTTTTATGTGCTATCTGAGTTTGAATTTAATATCCAAGAAGTGAGATACAAACGCCATAAAAGTAAAAAGCATAAATGACCATGATCGTCGGGAAATAAACGTCACATAAAATGCACAGGTATTCATTAAAAAAATGCAACCGTTGCTGTACTACTTAAATGGTTAAATAAGTTGAGCTTCAAAATGCGTTGGTCTCTTCCATATTTAATGCAAACCGTTCATAAAGATTGTAATGGTAATACAATGTCATAATAATGCCGTTACATAACGTCGATGGGATGCTGCTTCCCATCCCCAAATCCAAAGCGGTATAAATGTCATTGAAATGCTACGTGAAATGTTTTAATTGAGATGGTGGTCCTCATGCGTAGATGAAAAGCGGTTTTAATGACGGAAGAATGGAACCCTGGAAACGAAAACAAATCCCCCAAAGTTCCATTTCTTCCTCGTTTCAAACGCATTTCCTGAGCATTCCTATCGCATTTCCAAAGCCTAATGCTACAACTTTACGATACTAATGCCCGAACCAGCCTGACAGCTTTTCCATTTGCAACAGTGTATTATTATAATCTACGTAGTACATTCTTGCATTATTGGAAGGAAAGAAGAAATGAGTTTGATAAGAAGAGGAAAGGAGGAAACTCTCATTACTTGCGAATTAATTTTTCTTTCGTCATTTTATTTCGTCCGGTAGAGGATTTTAAAATTGCTTCTTACAAAGCTTGAGTGACCAACAGTAGATAAGCTGAGATTAAACTAACGAAGAGCATTTTTCTTATGATTAATATGCCGACAAACTTGTGTGCACATGTTTATGCATAGAAAGTTTTAATGTTGTAGGGCTTTAATATATTTTGCTCTTTGAAAAAATATAATTAGCTTAGAAATTATGGGTACTTTTGTCAGTTTTTATAGACTATGTGAAAGAATTCATATTTTTCTGCTAATAAGGTCAAAATTATTACTGTCTGTTGTTGGAGCGAGTAAACGTAGAAAATAATAAATAAGTTATTACAGGAAATGATGAACTGGCCAATATTTACCTTTTATCAAAGCACACACTTTTCATCATAATATTTTGGGACATAAGTAATTTCAAACGTGCCTACTTTGAATCATCCATTATCATTGTAAAAATGTAAAATAATTCTATAGATTTAATTAAATTAGTCTAACTACCTGTAATATGACTGGATCCATGTTTTGCGAAAATATAGCTTAGGATAGAGAAACGTAGTCATTAAATGGCTACACATTTGGTATTAATCATCTTGTTGTTATCCGAGGTGTCAAAATTTTTGTAAACATTTATCATTAAATTGCACATCTGATGAGACATAATGCTGAAACACCAATTATGTTATTATTAACCTTTTTTGGGATGGTTGAAATATGACACTATGTGTATAGCTTATTATTATCCATATTATACTTATTATTTTGGCTCTTGTCAGGTGACGCATAGATTTGATTATTTATTGTATCCACAATACTGTGAGGTTTAGCAATAACCTTTGGGACAGTATTGTGAAACGTCTGTATAATAATAGCTAAACTCGCTCCCTTGTGGTTCAGTAGACTTTGATAATAAAGCCATCTGACGGGATTCTTGAAAGGGTAATAATGATAATAGGTTAGTACAAAAATTCATGTCGATACATTGTCGGCTGTCAAGTTTTGTCACCTTTTCTATTCCTTGATACTCAAGAAATTCTAGTTAAAGCGAGTATTTACTCGTGAGTGGAAGTAATTGATCCACTACATTAAATCGTTCTAGCGATTCCTCCAATTCATTTGAACTAATATGGGGGGTAATTTAAAATTACGTGATAATGAAGTATGGAGTTTTAGAAATGTTGGCAAATTTTTCAAACCTCTTTTAGTAGAAAGTTGGCAATTAGATTGATTCAGAGTCTTGTGATGTTGTGATTACATACAAAGATAAAGTCTAGAACCAGAATGAACTCGAACTGTGTATATGTTCATTCAATGCGGATGATTTCGACTAGTCATTGTGGAACCAATCAAAGTTAGTTGCTCCTGGTGACAATTATTTGAAACCTGTGTGCTTGGTGCTTGGATGTTTCGGGTTTAACTTGTCGGCATCAAATGTAAATCTATACGTTATCAAATAAAATCCAAAGTTCATTCAAGTCATAAGTTTAGAGTTTGAATAGGTTTAACGAGCGTTGGGCATCGTGCTCACGCTGTATAATCTTCTATTCAAGCTGACATTTACAAAGGCTTTACTGACGCATTGGCTGAAATATGCATTATTTGATTGGGAGGACTGAAGGATTTTAAAGTATGCAATAAATTAAACCATGTTATGTAGAGGATCCCCAACATGTTTTTTCAATTGAGCATTTCAATACAGGCAGTGTACAAGTAGACTTCTCACGCTTAATAAATATGACGTAGAGCCCGAGAGTCAAGAACATTTTATCTTTGGTCAGTCGGGATACCATTCCTTTGCTTTGAATTTTATTTGCGATTTTTTCCCTTTGTAAATGAAAATCCAGCCGACTGTAGATTTGTCACGAAAAGTTTTTCAAAAATAAATAATCATTGGATGGCATATGGTTTGTGGACGGTATTCAGTTGTTGCTCCATACCAAAAATATTATAATAATTCAAGTACACTTACAAATCTTGTTGGAAATAACTTTGAGCAAACTAGTCATGTTTTCTTCGTTAGATTTTACTTGTTATAAAAGTATTCATATGTTATTCTTCTTACCCGGAGGTATGTATGAACTTATATTTCGTTGGCTGCATTCGTTACATTGTCGTCTCAATACACATTTCGTTCATGTAATATATACTATACGTGTGTTTGGTAATTCCAAAAGTTAGAGCAGAATAAAATGGAGGTTGCATGCACATGGCGAAATTTAAATGCATAGTGTATTAAGTCAGCCTGTATAAAATGGGCTGAAAAAAACTAAAATAATCAATATGGATATGAAATGAAAAGCTTTTGACCATGAAACGCTCCCCTGAAAATGTCGTAATATCTTGATGGGAATAAAAATATGAAAAAATCAAGAATAAAACTTGATTTTATTATTTAGCATGCAACATGCGCCCACTGTTCATCGCAGCCATTACTTTTATAGCTGTTATTGTATATCAAAAGAGCTTTTTAGTTGCATGAAGTCAAGGGACAATCCCTGTAGGTTTTTTTCAATCCTTTCGAATGCAGATGTATCTAGACGTAAATCTATGTAGACAAAGAGTATATTATTCTCTTGAAAATAGCTGGTAAAATGTCTGAATCCTGCACCAGCAGAGTTCAAATAGCTGTCAGAAATCAAAAGGAAAACATTACTTAGAAATAGTGCAGAGAACATTGTGAATTCTCTTATACGTCAATAAGTGTAATGTTCTGGATTGTCACTGTCAGCCAACTATAGCTACTACTGTTTCTATAGGTAGCAAAATAACTGTGAATTCAGAAGTAGAAATGAGAACTGACAATAGTTTCTTTGTATATTGAAATTGAAGAAAGAACGTTTTAACTTTAACCTTTCGGTTTGAAGAGGAACACAGTGTAGGAGAACAAAGGATTTAGAAGGTTTTCCGTAAACAACAAGGATTTTGGCAAGTGTTGCTCAACTGTCAACTGTCAATTTTATTGATGGCAGCAGAGGTAATAATACACATACTCGGACCACCCTGCAAATATGCTGGTGTAAATTGCAGAAATAGTTCTAGATCCTGTAAAAATTTCGCTTTTAGCCCTTTCCTATATAGCAGAATCAGGAGGTTTGGATGGTTGTGTATAGCACAATTTGTGTGGTTTAAACTAATGGCGTAGCAGCATTTAAAAATAGTTGATTTGTATGCATGGACAGGACTGATGGCTCATCTTGAGCCTCGAAAGTCTTCCTGGAAGTTCCTCTTCCTTGCTCATCGAGGGGTTTATAAAACGAAGCTCAGCTCAATATGTTTAGGCACAGACATTAATTTTTTTGTTAATATTTAATTATTTAAAATTTTGCCCACCAAAGATCCGACATCAAATAAATAAGTGACTTGTGGAGGAATTATTTAGCTATTAGAAAGGGTTAGCGACAGGGCTTTTATGAGAAAGTCATCAAATGAATGTATGGAATGAGTATTTATTTACCATAAGAACTTACTAAGCTTAGAGAAATTGAGATTGACAGTTTAAAATGGGTCGGCTATATTTCTCAAGTCTGGAGTCATTTGGGTTAATTGTTAGGAATTAAACTTTTATGTGGAGCGCCGTATATAGAGGGTAATAAGTTCTTTCTCAACCGTTATAACTTCATTACTAGTGATTAGAAATTTTTTATAACTTGACAAATTGTAACGGAACAGAATCCTAAATTAAATAGCTAATTTTGTATATGTTGCATTTATAAACTTGTATGGGGTTTCCGGTAATACTAAAATTATCTCTTGTAAACTCTCTACAAGTCATTGAACGTGCTGTAACCACAATTTGACATCCGTTAAGGGTGGCTCAGCAGCACATTATATAGCGATCGAAAATTTGTAAATCGTAAGTAAGGTTCATTCTGGATTTATTCTATTTTTTACACATATGTATAATAATAATACTAGAACTCATAGTGTGGTAGATTCTTTACTCTAAAGTTACATAGTAAATTCCTATTAAAGATTCAGTGAAGTGAATAGTTAAAAGCACTTCCCGTTGTCTTTAAAATAAACCGAGAGAAAAAAATTGAAGGAAAATGTACATGTTTTTGTCTGCGGTTTTTCCACGCAGTCACAAATGCCCACCTGAAATTCATGTCATTGCTGTTAAGTGACTTGGTTCTGGTTGGGCTCACTCAGATTAAAGTCTGTATATAAGCCATCCGTTTTGTTAATATATGTATAGGGTAATTTTTACAATCTTTAGTATTCGGCCACAGGGATGGAGTTTATAATTTGTAGGAAAGTGGGTGGATTTGAAGCAATCAGTGGTTGAAATGCAGTTTAACACTGTAGCTTTAAACCAAATGAAGCCTACTGTTTAACCAAAGAGAAGGAAGAGAACATATCGTCTCATTGTCTCATATCTCATATTACAAAATTATATGAAGCAATTTGATAAAACAGGGATTTTATTATTTTCATCAGTTCAAAGTTTCTATTGTAGTAGAGGTGTAGATATTGTTTTGTTTCAGTTTGTGAATAAATAAATTTTTTTTTACTTATTTTCAACCTCATATGGTTTGTTTGTGTTGAAGTTGCGATTTCTGCGGTGAACGATAATATGAAGCTTTAAATATCCTCCACAGGATATTACTCCTATTGGTTGCCATCTTTGGCAATGATCACAGTTCCCACAAGAGTGAAATATAATCCGCGGAAAAATTAATATACGGGACTTAAAGTAAGGAAGTTGAATAAAGTGGAAGTGATACATGTGAATCTTCTTACCCATGTATGGATATACTTACCCTCATGGATACTAAATGAAAGTAGTTGCGGAACATGTCAGGAGAAAAGAGTCTCCAGTCTGTAGAGTTCATTTGCTACTGCATGGACTCTAGGTAGGTTAAGAAAGCACATCAAGTTGCCTTTTAAAATGTTTATTTTCCTTGACGGCAACTTTACCGTTGAGAAGGAACTGATTTTCCACGAGATTTCAGTCTGTAGCCAAGTTTAGAAGTAGTTTTTTTTCATGAATTTTCCCAGCAAGGGTTATAAGGAAATGGAAAAAATAAAAAAGCTGGAGGTAAAGCAACGATGGTAGCTGGTGTTGTAAAGAAAAGAAGATAAAAGTGTGTGGGAAACTGTTGTGTGTATTGTTGGAAGTATTCGCTCGATTTAATAAACATTGATTTCCGAATAGTTTGGATTATGTAACTGGATAGAGTAATGGCGTTTATCTGTTAGAAACATTAGAATTCTTGGTTCTACCGTATAGAAAAGAACTATGTGGCTTGTTACGCAGTCGACTTGTAATAGTTCATTATATGAACTGTTCATAGTACAGCTATCCCTGTGTATTTTCAAGAGGTTTTCAAGGATGCTCCTGATTGTTGTCTGCATTCAAATGTTTGTGAATGTTGTTTATCTTCAGTGTACTCTCTGGTGTACGGAAGTGAGGAGAAAAAAGAGTACCGGCAAACACATGTATTATAGAATATCGTATATTGAGCGAGGCGAGCCTTCGAGCTACTTGACATTACGAGTCTACCAATAATATACATATAATAAGCATGAATTGGTAAAGATAATTGTTATACAGAGAGTAGAGAGAAGGATGTGTATGTAGTGTTACATAAGTATTGAAATTGAGCTTGAAGCCATGGATGCGTAATAGTTTTTGCCTCATGTTTGTTTTGTTACTATATTTTACAGAGTGGGATTTGGGAAGCATCCGAAGTAGAAACTTCACGTGGAAGCATTCGGATTCAGCATCTAACTACAGCAGCAGTGTCAGCTGGGGCACGTCCTTTGAGCTGTAGTGCAACTTCAGGAAGTGCCGTACCCTCCCTGAAACCCCGGTTTCCCAAGTTGGAGGAATGTGCTCATTTCCACTATGATACAGTGGAGTTACCCACACTCAAGGTAATTAGTAGTAAATAGTAATATTGCTAATAACACCTCTACTCTACCTATATACATGTAATATGGCTTCTGTTTGGTTTGGCGTCTGCTCTGGTATTTCCTTCCCAAATTATTATTTCTGACCCTGGTTTCTTTCTCTTGCTTTGTGTATCTGTGTATGTCTGTAGTTTTTAGTGGATGGGACGTATTGAAAGGCGATAATTTTTCTACGATACTTAAACGTGCTCTTGAGTTTTAACGGCTATGAATCAGCTTTTTCGTCTGGATTTGACTGAGAGCATTTACAAGACTGTCTGCTTTCGTACTGTGCCCTTACGTTGCCTTCGTGTTGAAATTTAAAATTTATGCCACTTCAAAAGTGATTTGTTATGGATTCTATCTTTTTCAAGATGAAAAATGTTGACAGAAAAGTTTACATATTAGGTTTTATGGCTTTGGGATTATCTGCAACGCATACGTGATGCAAATACTTTGCTGGCTCTCCAGTTCAAGAGAATGTTTCAGTTTATTAGAAATTTTGCTATCAGGGTTACTGATTGGCGTGTAGGGACAACCCCATTTGTATGTATTAACAGTTTAATTTTTCTGGTCGGAATCGTTAAACGTTTTAATGGAAACGGAAGTTTAGGAATAATTTTTTTCTGCTGTTTAGGAGGAGAACCTTACAGCTGCGCTGAATATGACAAACTTTTGTAACGGTTTTACTCTATTGCTGGCTTTAGAATGGTTTACAACGAAGAAACACCTTTGTTGTAGCAATTTGCACTTCTTGTTCATGTTTTTTATACGTTTAATTCGCAACAGGGTATATAAGTTTTTGTAAGTGTGGTACCTGCTGGGTAACCCATTGTTGCATGTTGAAAGGATATTACATTATACTGCTCTCCGGTGTTTATGACGTAACTTTTTGAGCAAACAAATTGAAATAGGAGATTGCTTGATGTATCTTCCTGGCTGCTGTGTATATAAGTATCATATACTGTATATGTATGGGACAAAGTTACTTGTACTTTGTTGTGTAGCAATCTAATTTGTGACGGAAGTCACGTTGGCTGTTACAGGACAAAAATAGATTGTCAAGAGTGCCGCTTTATTCTTTCCTCAAGAAGCAAGTTATTTACTATAGTACTCTTGTGATGACACTCTAAATAGTGTAGGAATCGTTGGATGGCTGGATTTTTGCCTTTAAGTAAAATGAACTTCCCATGTATAAACAATCCCGTTGTTTCCTAGCAATCTCCTTCCTGCTTGTTTAAGTGGACTCACTCTTTTCAGAGTTTTCTGGGCTATAGAGAGTGTCAGTTGATGAAGTATTGTCTACGATCATTCCCATCTCTTTTAATTTAGTTTCCTATGTATGGGATATAGCATATAATTGTATCATTGTATGAAAACATTTCATCCATTTCATTTTGAGGTTCAAGTAATGTCAAAGCTTATTGTGACGGCTGTGTTTCAATATAAAAACGCTAGAGTACACAAAGTGCCCGGAAGTTCAAGTAAAAGTAATTTACTTAAGAAAAAGTGAGAAAAATACAATTAGCAACAGGTTTTATATGATAATGATTCATTCAAAGGGATTTGAAAGAATTTTGTGGTAACATGAGTTTTCCTGTTGAAGGTCCATAAAATGAAAAAAATTGGAGACACACCTTTGTCTAAAGTAATTTAAAATTTCCATAAATGTCTTTGTTTCAGAGAAAATTCTTTGCATGATATTAGTAAAATTGTCAACAGTTGTCAAAACTAGGGCTTGCACCTGTAATAATAATTAATTTCGCTTTCTATTAGAAATATAAAGCGTATTTATATTCACTTTCGTACTGTCATGTATGGCTAGACCTGAATTTTAATCCTGTATATGACTGACTTTTCATGGTGAACACCCCCAGTTATGCATTCAAGTGCTGTAGTTGAATTATGTAGAACCTTGTTTTCAAGTACATGCTACATCATTATGTGTAGATGTATATCATATATGTATGTATATTCGTCGTGCTAACAGGCTCTTAAGGATATATAGTTAAAAAAAGTGAAACTGCATGTTCTCCAAAGCGTAAAATAATTTTAATAATTTATTTCTCTAAAAGCGCGACCACCCAAAAATACCAATTTGAGTATATGTGCTTATTCTAATACTAAAAGTAAAATGAATTTTTTCTACTAAAAGTTTGAAATATAGAAGCACTTAACTAGGACAAGAAAAGTCATGTCGATTATTACCATAAGCATGTACTTTACAGTTTAGATGAGGGAAACTGAAACTGAGTGCAGTGGAGTTTATCTTTTGAGGACAACAAAGGGCATAAAACATGATGTTGAATTGTGTACAATTTAGAAATATACAAAACCACCTTTTAATTTTTTTCTCTCTCTTTCCGACTTGTCGTTGTTGCTCACACCACGCCGAACCAAATTAGGTTGGATCGAACTCGGAATTTAAATCAAGAAATTATGCATGTTCTAAGATATGCCGTATCTACTTGTTCGATTTTATCATGGTAGGCTGGCAGACTGCAGAACAAGCATAGCAAATATAGCTAATGTATAGGTAAACCTTTTGAGGCTACATGGTTTCATTGCCATGAGCTTTTCAAAGCCCTCTGACTTAGTTCTGCTCTTCTGTCGTTGGGTTGTTGTCACTGTCACACCAACAAAATGCTTGCAAAGCGGTGATGCGAAAAAAAACATGGTAGAAACCCAAGAAGAAAATACACTCTGGGGGAGAGTAGTGTGGATACATATGCAATTCCAATTGATGTAGTTTTCCTGTGGGTATTACTATTTACATCGCGTGCATATACAGGTGCCGGTGTCTGTATCTCTATCCCTATATTGGTATTATGAAGACAACATTTGTTTTTAGTTTTTACTTTCCTTCGCGAGAGAGTGAATCACTTAAGGGATCTAAAGAGCATCACCACCACTGCACCAGAGCTGACTGAGGAATATTATCAGAAGTATTTTAGTAGTGGTGGGAGATGAGAAAAAAGAAGACAACTTGTCTGACCGTGTCTTTTCCGACCCTAACACTCATATACTGACGGGTATGTGTGTATGTATGAATCCTATGTGTAATATTATCAAATTTTATCATTATTATTCAAACGATGGGTGTGGTTTTCTCGACGGCATAGGAGTAGGACGTGGTGTATGGAAATTCTACCGACCGTCAAAAATCCTGTTTCTCTATTTATTGCCTTATAATTATCTGCTAAAATGCTGTACAAATATTATACTATAAATGTTACTGCCGGCTTTAACAGGATGATCGGAAAAGAGTGGTAGAGATAGATATAGGGAAAGAGGGAAGAGAAAGATCCAACTCGTTCGTGTCAAACATTTTGTGCGACAAGTTTGACTTAAAGATATAAATCACATTATGAAGTTATCAAGTGCAGTTCATAAACCGGCTAGTATGCAAAGATTAGTATTTAAAATTCAGAAACTTTGTTAGTCTGCTCGTAGATGTATTGTACATGCAAATTTTACTACTACATACTACTATGTACTGCTTAATGTTAATTCTGCCACAAAAGCCATGTAGTATTAGGACCAGAGACTATCATTGCAAATATCACTGTGCAGTAGAAAGTAAAATAAGCAAGAGTAAAGGGACAGCCGGTACTACTAAATACTACTGCCTACGTGTATGAACTTATCAGATTTTAAATGTTAATGACTTAATGCTTGATAATAATGTGAAAACATGTTGACTTCACTTTTACTTGCTTTTTAATCTGACTTTTAAGAGGCTCTTTCTAAAAAGACATTTGTTTGTCTCTTCCGCCCCTCTCTTATTGCGGTACAACCCTCCCATCATTATATGGCGTATCATTGAAGACAATTCAAGGAAATATTAATGTTCGGGAAAAAACATTGAAGAAAATCAAGAGAATATATTCTGCTTGGGTTAATTTATTGTAGTTTCCAGTTTCATAGGTAGCTTTAAGTGTGGTATCTCAGGCCCCTTTCCAAAAAGCTTCAGTGGTAATGAAGTATTGTACTTGGTTAATATGTATGCACATAAGTAGCTATGTGTTAGAAGCGGAGAGGAGAGTGTATACTAATGAAGATATTATTCGTCACCAGTTGTTGTGGATTCTACTATTATTGCTGGAATTTATTTATTTAGAATAATTACTGTGTCATTTTAGATGTAATATTATGTAGACGAATGATTTTACATACGCGCTATATAGAATGAGAATTGTGAGCTGCATTGAGGCAATAAAGTTGAAAAAAAAAGAAGTTGCGTTGAAGGTTAATTTTAGAATGATTCATCCAGCTATGATGTTCTTCCTTTAAAAGTTATCTATTTGCAGAGAAGAGATTCGTCTCTGTAGTTGGTTCAAATGGAATAATAATGATTTTATCGTGTGGTAATTGGAAACATTGGAAAGGTTTATTATAAATTCTTAGAATTACTGAATTGTAAATGAAGTTGGGCTGTCAACGGTGGACAATGCCCGGAGCCTGTTGTATGTAAATTTGATCTTATAAAGGGCGTAAATTTCGTGAAATAATTGCTTTTTGTTTTATTATACGTATTATTAGCCATGCCTTTTTTCACTGACTTAAAGCTCAAAGGAACAGAACAAGTAGTAACAATGATACGGTGCGGTGTCAGTTGGTGGAATTATTGTAGTCTGTATTGGTATAGAACATATATGCATTCCACATGTTTGGAGTTTACGTATAATGCTTCTTGGTTGCAATCATTCATGCCTACGTTTTATGCTGTTTGGTAAGGAGCTCCTGCCATGACTACTGGAAACATGAATAATTCATCTGTTCGGGATTAATATCTTCCACAGAGGAATACAGCATTGTACAATAGGCTTGGAGGAAGTCATGCTAAATTTATGAATGTATGTAGTTGATTTAGCACGAACAATGTAATGAGTGAGTTCCTTGTAGGGATGTACTCCTTCCTTACAAGTTATTTCTGCTACTTCTTTAAATTGGTACGATGTGCAGAGGGAGAAAGAGAGAGAGAGAGAAAAAGGATTCCATGCATCAACAAGTACATGTGTGTAGGAACTTCAATTGAAACAATAATAACAAGCAAGGACGAATTGTCAGATTTTAAGTGAATTATTGTGCTGAGTTTAGATGTTGTCTAACGAGGCATGCATATTGGCTTAGTAACTTTAATGATTTGAGATATTGTCTCATCAGGCGGTTTAGGGTTGTTGAAGGCTCTTGTTTGTTCAAATCTATTTTAATTACCATGGTGAAGCATGAAATGGCAAACTTTAAACCGGAATGATATTTGAATCACCATTTTTGAGACTGGACAGCAATGCAATGGTGTAAGGTACTTATTTTATTTCTGGTACTAATCACCAGTTTACATCTCAGCTATAAATTTAATGTATAGAATGCATTCTTCTCTGTGTATCATGCATGTCTACTGTAAAAATGCAAATGCTTAAAAAATTGCCATCAAAAGTAAATAGTATCAATTCAAATTAGATTATGCACAGAGGCAATGTTATTCTATCAGTGTTTGGAAAAACTTCTGGCAGCAACACGTAAACACATGCTAACAGCCAGGACTTATTGAAGGAAGTGAATTTCAAATTATCAATGATCCTTCCCTGAAAGATGTTGACAAAAGATGGTTGGATTTACGAGCCCGATAAAAAATAACATTGAGAAAAAACGGGAGTGAAGGGAGGGGTATCATAAACAGAATTAAGATTTTTTCTGCGCTTTATCCTCATCACAGTTGCTTTCATTGTTTAGTTTAGTGAATGCTTTGTAGATGGATTGGAAGTACAGTTAGTGCATGAGTAAACTTCTCTCTTATATTATATATAATTACTATATATTGCTCCGCTATCCGCTATGTCTACACATGCCGTTTTTATTTGTTTTTATTCTGAGCAAGTTGGCAATCTGCATCAGAAATCTGGATCTTGTGCAGAAACTCTAACGCTTTGTTTTGTTTTCCTTCACAGATATTTATTCGCGATGAAGTCTCAAAACCAATTAGTGGGCCAGGGGATGAAATTGTTGCGGACAAGTGCTCCTTCCCTATTGAAGTAAGTACAAAATAAACATGTTACTTTTTTATATGGTACTGTAAGTTTGAACCCACTTCAGGGTTTTTACAGCTTCATCTGTACACTTCCTCCTACATATTATACTTTTATTTTATGTACATGTATTTAAGGTCGTATCGGTTATAATATGCTTCTATTACACTAGTCTCTCATGCTAAGCGCTTTGCATACAAGTATATTTACTTTAGCCGTGATGATAGGATTGTGCGAAAGTTAACCTATTAAGTTCTGCGAACAGAAGCAGCAATGGCCTTTAATCTTGTGGATATTGTCATTAGATTGAAATTCACAAGTCAAGTGTTTTTTTGTTATGCGTGTATACACAGTACAGTAGTAGTATCAGTATGTGTGCTTCTGTAACAGTTCAGTGTGTCGTAAGTGGCAAATGAGCAAATGCTCTCACATCTGTGGTTGATTCCGTAAGTACGAAGTGAGTTCCTTAGCAGTATCTAAATATATGTCTCAGGATAGTCAGGGTAATAATTGAATGAAAGTTGGTCGTGCAGTTGCTGGGGTCTTGTTGTTGTATTGACCATTCCTACTGATTGTGAGCAATGTGTCAGTTGTATTGGAAGCATTGTCAAGTCAACTAAATCTCCTTTCAATGTAATACCAACAGGTTCATTGAAATGAAAATCCTCAGAAACTTTGATCGACAGAGTGTTTACGTGGATTTTCAAAACAATTTCAGAAAGTTTTATGACCATTGAAGATGTAAGGCGCTTTACGACTCAAAAGTATAGTAATTTGTGATAAGACAGGTACAGATACATTTGTTGTATCTTAAAGTAGAGTAAACGAACAAATTACTCGGTAATTTGTTGTGAACTAGTGAAAAAAATACTTACAGGTTTTCCTTGTAATTGTGTGTCTTCCATTAGGATATGTTTGAATATTTGCGTGTGTGTGTTTTCATCTTGAGTCATACCTGCGTGCAGGGAGCACGGTCAATATAGTGTAAAGTGTAACCCTTGTATACGCACATTACGTCTAATGTAAAGTGATCGTGAGATAGTGAAATCAACTTGATTTAACGAAGTACAAATTCAAAACATTTAAGCAGGCGCTAATTCATTTTGATATATTGGTGGGGACCCATAGGCCTGCACGATTTCCATGTATCTGCATCTACAAATTTTAGGTATGTATATATCTGATGTTAGTGAAATAAAATGGATAATTACTGGTCTGTGGTCTTCACATTGACTTTCATGTGGGCTCACCCAAGAAAACTTGTTTTAATTTTTCTACATTAGCACCAGTGCTTTTTAATAGTCGTGAGATTACTTACTACTCACTACAAAGCCCTCACTTTTAGAAATTGCATGTCGGAAAGCAAAAAAAGAAGGGCATGTGTGGGTAAACTAACACTGGATACCTAAAGACATTGAGTAAAAAGTGAAGCCAGTCCTTATTTTCACCAAATGTTATCTTCAGGCTGGCTACATTAGTTTGATCTACATTATCATCGGGTTGATAATATTTTCTTAGCAGAAGAGAAAATTGAAGTTTGTTTCTTGTAGGAAGAAGTTGTTGTTGTGTGTGTACCTTGAAATCTTAGCTTGTTGGCCTGCTACTTCATATGCATAACCCCGATTCATGAAGATGAAGGCATTTTCAAATTTGAAATTAATATTGTTCTTAATTTGCTGATTACAGTTGTAAAATCATATATGTGACTCGCACTCATAATCCTATACAAAAGTGTCTGGAATAGTCAGACTCATTGACAGAGTGGTATAAAACTCGTTATGTTACGAAGCTAAAGTAATTAGAATGCACGTTACATTGGCATACATACGGAATTGTAGCGTTAGCACCTAATTCATATAGGAAACAATTTTATGCTGATGGTTGCTTCGGATTTTATGGAAATTCATGGTAATTTTTAAGGTGTAGCTCTCATATTGCGGTGAACTTTAAGTAAAGCACGGAAAAAATGCGAAAAAATGTGACTTTGAAAAATATGTGCTTACAAAGACAAAGAGGTTACAAATCGCAGTTAGAGGATTGGAGTGGTCAGGAACCGTGGGAGTCGATAGAAAGTCAAAGAAGTATTTGCGTTGTTTGTATCCCAAGCAGGACAGGACAGTGTATAGTAATCACAGATAGATGAGAGTAAAAAAAACTTGAAATGATTTTACTTTTGAAGTAGCAATTTTTTACAATAAACTGTAAATTACAAGATTTTCATGCAGTACTAATTATTGCTTAAGATGTCTTTTAAATATAGGTCAAGTAACACTGTATCATGTTGGTTTTCAAACCGAGTGTAGTCTCGTTAATTGCTACCACCATTTGTGATCTAAAGTAAATGATTTACCAAAGATATGGATCTTAATTATTATTAGCCAACAGTGTTTTACATTGTCTTGTTTATTACATTTATTTATTAGTAGTTCATTAATACCTGCAATAATTTTACTTGGTAGTTAGTTTTGACTTTCAAGAATCAATTATTTCGGAATAAGGAAATCTTGTTCACACACATTTTGATATTCTTATCTTCGATTGAAATAGAAATGGAAAGGTTGCATTGGAATGTAAATAAATGTCAATAGTGGACGAAATTCCGTACAGGCATTCATTAACCACTTTTGCTTCCATGTACTACTCGCAATTATTTATTTTCTAATTTAAACACAATAAGTACACATACTTGACAAACTCTCGTGAAAGTACGAATAGGCAGTTCTGCACGGTTACACCTGTTACAAACACATTAAGTTATTTTAGATGTTACTAGATACAGGAGTAGCTCTCTTCTCTAGTAGTTATTAAATTGTGCAAGTACATACACACATTCCTATCACATGCATCTATTTCTATTGTTAATAACGCATACAAATGCAGAAGAATCCATGATTGAAGGAGAAGAAATTGATCAGCAAGAATAATCGTCGGCTTTATCCCTCTTTCTGATTCGGATGAGTAAGTTAGTATTTAGCCACTCCAATCTGTCAATCCCTGAAAAAGCTACAGTGTACTAGAAACATAAATGTGCATGACTCAGGTAGGTAGGTCAACAAAGGACTTTTAGTGAAATTACGATGACGTTTTCAAATTTTCTTGTCTCTCTCTCATACAGACACTGATACATTGTTACATACATAACTTTCGCATTGTTAATAATCGCGTAAAAACATCACACGACGGTGTAACTACGAATAGTAATTTCAATATGAAGGAAAAGGTGAGAAGACCGACAGTAAAATATTTGCTTAGTGATAAAAAGTACAATGAAGGGTTTTTTATGAATCTTTTGATATCTTTTGACAACAACAGCGCGTTTTCTTTTTCTAAGATTTTAGTGAATCATCAGGTATTTGGTATATTGGAGTTACATCGGAACAATGCATCCTATCGTATCTAACTAATAGCAAGCTGAAAACCAATGTGTTTTCACTAATGCCTTTGGAATCATAAAATACGTCATGCCTTTTTCGATTCCCTGTAGATATAGTAAAATAGTAATGTATGAAATAGCATGTAACGATGGCTGTAGAGCAATAATTATATTATTTTAAAATAGGCGATTAAGGAAATTTATACTTTATATGAACAACGTAATCAAATCATAAAGCCTGGGGGGATACAAATAAGCTTATATGGTATACATAGGCATATGGTGGTAATAGCTGGAAGGGAAAGGGAAACCAGAGCAGCTGCATTTGAATGTATGTGTGTGTGTTTGTGTGCATTAGATATTGTATCCCCCCTGTAAACATTAAAATGGATAAATAAACACACTGAGGTTAAAATCTTTGAGGCATAAGCACGTAAAGAACGATCATGTAGGAGCAAGTATACATGAGATGAGAGAATTTACCATAAATAATGAAAATTGACAGGAGAAAATTTCCCTGTGGATATTCAAGTGAACTTAACATACAAGCATGTTTGACATGAATACTATTTTTTCTTAACTGTTAGTGACTGTTCTGATGATACCATGAGAACACTGCTGTTCTTGGTACGCAGCATCAACTAGTTTTTCAGCCATACTTGGGTTCGCAGTACATTTATTTTCCTGCGTGTTGGAAAATGCCGTCAGGAAAAAAGTTTGCATGTTGGAAAATGCAGGAAAATGCAGGAATTTGGGTTTGTGAAATATAACATGCAGACTAATTTCCTGTGTGCATTTCCTGCAGTTTTCCTGTGTTGGAAAATTAAACGTGTGCACATGGCACGTTATTACGCGAGTTAAAACTAC
>JAQFXU010003079.1:0-17655 GCA_034693705.1 Spatulosminthurus flaviceps | reverse complement strand
AGTCCAGAGCAGAAAAGAATCTCAGGTGTGTGACCTAATTTAGCCGGCAATTTCCTTCGCTTTTGCTTTTTTTCCTTCTCTTTTTTTCCTTTGCTTTGATGTTTTGACCCATTCTTCCCGAATGTACCAGAGGATTTTCAATTTCCCTTAAAATAACACCGGAAGTTGAGATTTTAATTAGTAAAATAGGGCAATGAATCAAATGGTGAAAAATTGAATTTTTAATGCTGAGAAAAAATTGGAAGGTTGAAGGAGAGAGATTTGGAGCAATTATTATGATGGAAGGAATCTCGAGTGCTCATGAAGTGCCTCTGAATTTTACAGGAGTAGATAAATAAATGTGTTAAAAAATCAGAGCCAACTGACGCTCATAGAAATGTGATTATAATGATAGGTTAAAAGAATTTTTATTGGTTTTGAATTAAATTGTAAGCCACGTATTGAATAATTTTTTTCCCAAACTCATATTTTTATTATTCATAATGATTCTTTAATCTTGCCTAGCTCCAATAACTTTTCAATCTCAGAAGCTTTTACTATACAATTAAGGATTTTCACGGGTCTGGGTAATGACTCTTTGTAAACTGTTCGGAGATGATCCTCTCTCTCTCTACCTTCCTGTCACTCCCTTCCTACACGGTAGTATAGTGAATATATTTCAGAGTATAATCACGTAATAATTTCGTGTGAAGTTCCTCTCGCCTTTGGGTCCAATAATGGTTAAAGGAAAATGTTTTAAGTTTTGTCAAAATAAAGTTTAAATGGTTTTGAAAATATTTATATTTACCCTTAAAATACACTATGAAAAGCCTTGTGGGGTTGCTGTTAAAAATAACAGTTGCTCACTATTTGTTATTCTGTTCAAGGAAGGGATATTAATTTTAATGCAGTTTTTTAGGTCTTGAGAAGAGAAGGGTTTTAAAAAAAATGTAATTTTTTTTTCAGGGGGGAGGACTTGAGGGTTTGTACACATCAAATATTTAAGGGTATATGTTATGTAAAGTCTGAGGATTGAGAGAGGACGTCTTGAGACAGAAGGATGAGTTATAGATAAACTTTTTAGTACAGATAAATAATAATAATCATGAAAATAATACGTTTGGAAATTAGAGGTGACTTGGAAGGAGCAACACTTTAAGGTGCCGAATGGGCTTGGCTTCCCTTGTATCTTCTCACCTTCCTTCAAATTCTCTCTCTCTCTCTCTCTCTCTCTCTCTCTCTCTCTCTCTCATGATTCGAATCGGAGCGGAGCATATGTCATACATAAATGTTGTACATTTTCTTCCTACCCGCTCCTCTTATGAATTGCTCTCATATAAGGGGAAATTATCTCAAAATCTTCTTCCCTCTCGGTTTTTACTCGCAAGAGTTCATCCCTTCGATATCGATGCCTTTGCCAGCCGAACGTATGTATAACTTTACGTGTGTTTAAGGAGCTCTATAAATTTCAATGTATTATAATAGGAGCTAAAATTTGATCCCCCTACAATAATAAAACGTGTCATAGTTGTGGATCTTAATATAAAAATTCTTGCTCACATATATGCATTATGTACTGCATAAAAAAGAGCTGTACTTTTTCAGATCAGACTATATATCCATGAAAGGTCAAAAGTTGAGCTCCTCCATGATGAATTGATACAGACAAGGATTATTAACCATCTCTATCATCTTTGGTTTTGGCTCTTGCTCTTGGTCCCTATTTTGAGTGCGTATAAAATATAGGACGAACTTACTTGAGGAGATCCAGGGAAAAGAAAAACTCGTGTGTACTTTGTATATCATTATTATAACTATACTTGGGACGGGTGATGTGGTCTGGTGTGGGGTGATTGTTAAAGGTGCGATCAAATTATAATGCTAACATTTACTTCACACGTCCTTACAAAAGGTTTCCTCAGGTTAGGCAGCAAGAGCCACATGCAACCTTAATCATATCTAATATCTTTAAAACTATTCAATATTTACCTACTCGGACTTTTTCAAAACATGCCTATACCTATGCACACTCTGCCCTTTACTTTAGCTCTAGAGTGAGTGAGTGAGTCAGTAATCATAATAAAATAGCTATTGAGTTAGGTATTGAGCATTGGATAACATGGGGGTAACATATCTACTAAATACTCCTCACCAGACACCTTGGATAAAATCATGACTCTCTCTCTCTCCCTGTAACAACAAAACAACCTACTATTATTTTATTTGTTTCCTCTCAAAACCATCACTATTTACCCTTTATCGTATATACATACAAACAGCAGTCACTGGCTGTGAATCTGTTTCTGTAAAAGTCTAAGGAATTTTTTTTTCTCCAAGAAATTCATAGATATCTACTTATTAGAGAAAATGATTACATTTCCTTCTTTTAGTAGTACATATAATGTGGAAACCCTTTGGTGTGTTCGGTGTACTCAGTCTCTCACAAGTGTAGGTACCTTTATAAAAAAAAGTGTGTATCATACTTTATACTTAGAACATTGCATTTTATGTATAAACGTGGAAGATTTTTTTCCAGGTATTCTGTATATTACTGTGGTGTATTCTTCCTATAGAGATATGAATACATGGATAATGGTGCTTAGTAGAATTAACTGTATGATATGGGGACTATTAGAATATAATTCTTTATTATTATTACGAGTGAGTGGTGTAGGTAAATGTGTAGATGGAACAGTTATGACCGTTCTTCTTCCCTACATATACTAATATAGCTTGATATAAATTTGATGTTTTTTGTTCCTGGTATAATATTTAGTTTGATAATTATATTAAGAATGGCCATTATGTTATATATCCTATAAATTGAACTTACCTTGCTCCTTCTACTTCTCATCTTTTCAATAGGAAAAGCATAATTATTATCATTGGAGACGACGTTAGTTCAATATTTTCCTTGTGCAGTAACACTGCACTAGACGCAAATGGCAGCTGTAATGTGAGGTGTTTTTTAAGCCTGGCTATATTTCTATTTTTTTATTTTATATTTTGTACATATAACATGTATATACATATAATAATAATAATAATAATAGCGTAGAGCGTAAATGATATCTACCTTTTTGAGTGCATATACTGTAGAGAGTTAGAGCTTTCTAAAATAATTTCAGGTAATAATATTCTACACTTGAATTCACTTTCGATTGCCTCATTGTTTAGTTGATGGCTATAAAAATATTGGATGTACATACTTATGGAGTTTCAACTCTGTAAAACAAATGCTATAGACTTGAGTATTATTAGGCTGTTGCTAAGAAAGTGACTGGTGTTCCAGGATTTTAAAGCCCATGGATTTGTTAGTATCCCTTTTGAATGAATTTTATTTCAAGGTACATGTATTTTGTATTTATACGTATGTATTTTTATTTTACTGTATTTACTCCTGGTCGGTTTGTTAAAATTAAAAATGCGAGAGCATACAGATATATAGAAAGGGAACAACTCAATAGTTGGCTTTGCCGGGGAGATTGAAGCCGGAAGGTCTGATAAATCTGGAAAGCCATTAAATGCACACATGTATAATTAGGCTCGTACATGATAGCTGTAGACAGAGAGAGAGAGAGAGTTGAGGTGTAAGAGCAGGGTCATATCTGATTTTATGCTCTGTCATTTTTCTAGTTTTTCAACATTTGTAAGTAGCTGGAGCTTATTCGGTTATTTTTATTCGTTTGCGTTTTGTCTGTGCTTACGCGTGCATTTAATATGTACATGAAATACATGCCCCAACGTAGTCATATAGATTTTTTATGTGCATTTATACGTATTTCCTCCTGTTTCCTTCTCTCTTGTATTTTGTGAGTAATAAATAGATTAGAGATTCAAAATTCTTTACAGTTGCTCCTTATACGTGCCCTCATATTCATGTCAATTGTTGTAATTAATATGATGATCAATTTCAAATATTTCATTTCTTCTACTTTTATTCAAATGTACATATATAGATCGAGCTCTCAATTGCTCCTTATTCTATTTTATTACGCATATAAATTTATGGAAGTCTTTTTATTAATTCAAATCCACCGTAATCACGTTTGTGGATTAATGCTGTAAAAATGGCTGTGTACTAAGTATTTGCATTGTAGATAAGGAGAAAATATGTATATATGCGTATTTGTATAAAAAAATTCTTGGGTTTTTAGTTCCTTGTGTGGAGCTAAAAGTTGAGCACTTTTCTCCTTCTCAAGTTTTATGAAGATTCCTCCTCTGAGTTGGTTGGTAAAATTGAAATATTTAATAACTAACAATAAGAGTTTGGAAGTGTAGTATTAAGTCGTAATTTTAAATGGTACATAGCCAGGGTTGAAGTTGATTTGAATGTTCCTTGCATTGTGTATAGTTGGAGGTTGGAGTTGAATTTACTATTTAACCCCGGCTCTTCTCATATGTTTATACATGTGCATATGGAGGGAAGATCAGGCATATAACTTTAGTATGAGTGAAGGGGTAGAGAGAGAGAGGAGAGAGATGATTAGGCTTTAAGAAAATGGAAGCTTGGTTTAATCTGACTTTACCATCTGAAGTCGTAAAATCCTTCGGCCGGCCTCTTCGATGTTACTTCAATGGCTCTTGTGACACCCAATCGTATGTTTACACAGGCTCATGCTTCAGCCAAATGGTCGACAAGGAGAACATGAAGGAGAAAAACGAATTACACTATTTCTACAAATTAGTTTTTATGCTTTTAGTCTCTCCCCCTCACCATAACTCGCACTCGAAATTTTCTTTGTACATTTTAAATTCTCAAGTTCAGGTTTTTAAAATATAACTATAAACTTGTATGTGTGTGTCTCTTAATAATTTATGAAATTTGTAATGATAAATATTTGATTGTCTACAATGTTAAAGAGATTTTCTATGGTTTATTACTACACTAATATATTTACCATGCATATTTTAATGTATGAATAATTAGATTAGCAATGTAGATAATAATTGGAATATTATTCATGAGGTGGAAAGGTTGGTTGGATTTGATTGTTATTGATGAAATCATAGGATTAAAACGGGAAAGATCCTTTTGATACTTTGGTAGTTGCCTAGTAGTTGCTATTATCAAGAACTCTTTGATAAATAATGACCTGACGTCTTCCATTATTGCAATTACCATGATCCTCTGAATTGAAGTTGTGGGATAACCCGAGGATAAGAACACGTTTGCCAAATATAAATATTTGAAAAAAAAACATCTTGTTGTTGACTTTGGCCTGCAATTTTTGACAGAAATACATAATGGAGAGTAATAAAGGCACATTAAATGTTGATGACTGCCGATGATAAGGACTTGAATGGCTTTCGTTTGTTTATGCCTTCCCTTTTGTCTCTATATACGTAGCTAGCCTAATGATAGGGGAACCTTTCCTTATATAATGTAACCTCTATACACGTTTGTTGGATTTTGTAGTTTAAATATTGCCAAGTTATTTGACCATTTTTTCCTCTTCGGAGCTCATTTCATAACTGCTAATTTTAATACTTGCCTTTTTTGTACATTGAGACCTGCTCCCAACGGTAGTACTCAAACTTGGGCAATATATTGGCCTTAGGTAATGTACAATGACAGAAACATTACATAATGGTAGGAGCGGGGAGGAGGGGTTTTTTAAAAAACAAGTCAAGAGGATATTATACGTTTCTAAAAACACTGTCCAAATATTTCTTGGTCAGAATCCCACAATTTTCATGTTGGTCCAGGGCGGCTCTTTATTGAAGTTTACGCACTAAAATTCTAGTCTATAATAAGCTAATGAAACTTGAATGGTCCCTCTTGAACTTCTTCTCTCCAGGTATGCGTATTACAATGGAAGATTATAGTGTTTTTAACTCTTTTCACTTTTTAAAAATTCCCTTTGAAAACACAGATATGTATTCATGTTTAAAGGGCTGAATTTAGTTGGAAATAAAAATGACTGTAGAGGGAGAGAGAGAGAACACATGGTAAAATACCTTTGTAATTAAATAGTCTCTGCAAATATCCTGCAGTTCTGAAGCTTTCCCGTTTGAGAAGACTGTACAGGTGAAGTACGTGAGATAAGATGGACTTTCCAGGGAACAAGTTTTCCCATGTTTAGTAAATGCTTAACAATAATAATGGAATGGATTGTGTAACTCTGATTATGTGTATGTTGTGTTGTGGGTTGTGTAAAATAAATGTTCCTTAATATTGGACTTTGGTCTTGTAAGAGCCATGCCGGCTGCTTTGTACTATAACCCTATGTACTGTTGAAATTCTGAAGGAGTTTCTGGACTCTGCTTCATATATCCACATATTACGAGGCCTATGCACTGTACACTTAACTTACATACCAACACCCATGCCACATGTAAGTTTTTGAAACTGTAAGTAATTTAAAGTATCCAACATGAAGGATAAAAAAGAAGAAGAAGAAGAAAGGCCATCAACTGCAGAGCTAGCACTAGGGTGAGCATCTATTCTAAACAGCTTTTTTTCCCATTCCACCAGTCTTTTTTCACCACATTTCATCCTAAACTTCGGTCGTACTTGTACTCGTTCTTACTATTTTTTATGTGTACACCTATACATGTATATATATATGTAGACAGAGAAGAAATGCATCTATCTATGGTCTCAATACACGAGTCAAGACTCAAAGAACATTATGTAGCCGCTTTGTTTATGACAATGGGCTTGAAAAAGTGTGTGTGCACAGAATGTTTACAGGTAAAAGCGAAGCCAATAAGCCAAGTTCTAGTGTAAACGAATGAGGATTTTCGTATATATACACGTTCCTTACTACCACGTTATACATATATTCTATACCGTTGCCCTGTGAATAGTGTAGAGTCGAGTGTATGTGTTGTAGCTGTGGTAACTAACTATACAGACAGAGCTTATGAATGCCATTTACTCTCAAGTACGATGCAATTAATAACCCATCCTATATAAGTGTTGGTTGGGGCGTGAAAAAAGGTTAGAAGAAGTGCTTTGCGCGGTCATTTTTATTGGTATTGATAAAAGGAAAAAAGGAAAGCCGAAAAGCTCGCATAAATCTTCTTGTTCAAGTCTTCAAAAAATGTAAACACCTATCCTCACAAGAGTTAAATGCAACACTCTCCGTTTCTCTCTCTCTCAGAGAACATCCTGCCTGCCCTTACTCATAATAGTAACACACAGTTAATCATGTGTGCCTGCCTCGACTATTCATACATGTTTCCAGGTGGAATTACATGGGTATCCTCACTTAAAATCCTTAAACTGTCTTAGACTCGAACCATCTTTTGCCGTCTTGGAACTACACTCAGAACATAGTGCACCCTCAATTTCCCATGTAGCAGAGCTATAGGTGCAGATGAAAAATATTCCTATTTCATATATTATATTGGAGCGATAGAAAAATTCCCATACTCCCAAGTCCTACAAGCTAAATATGTAGAGCTACATATATAAAATGAGGAAAAGTGAGAACGCATCTCCCTATTATTCAAGTGGAACGTCTTTGCTAACTAATCGTATAACAAGTACACACAATTCCATGATAATATATATCCTCTTGATAAATAAGTAACACCTTCTCCATAAGTTTTCGGGTTGAAAAAAATTTTCTGTTTATCTATTGCCTTTGTAACGACCGCAACTAGGAAAACCAATAGGTGCTCTTGCTCTTATGGAAATACGTAGAGAGAAGGTAGTATATTTTACTTTTTAAAAAGTATATAGAGAAAGAATAGGGTTGAACTGAATTATAATAGCTGTCCCGAGTATAACCTACAACATGTTAGGATAATAGTGTAAGCCTGGAAGACTTTTTGGCGAGTATAATTGTAAGTGAAAAGGTAACTATTATGAGGTTCATACTCAATTTAAAAGTTGGTCCCAACCCATATCTTAACTGGATGAAGGTGTTTTTCCTCGTTAATTGTAGCTGTACGAGTGTATGTGCACTCTTGTAAATACACTTACGAGCTTTGGTATTTTAGAGGAGGGAGCTTATATGAATCGGTGTATTTATGTTTGTATGTAAAATAAAGGGAGACTTGGATTTTGATGGAGCTTCCAGAGCTATCCCTTGCTGTACTAGTTATATTTATTACAACAGTTATTGTTTGGTTTGGATTTATGCATGGATATATATTTGATGCTTCACCCTCAGCATTGTTTCAAGATGCAGCCCCCCGTCTCATAACCTCTGCCACTATACATGTCGTTTTAAATGTCGATAAATTTCTGTATCTAACATCTTGAATTTTTAGTTGGAGAAGAGATGCACTCCGAACTTAACTTGTTCCATATTTTTTCCTTGATAGTCAATGGGTTGGTTCCTCTTTTTCCTTTGTATTTCATAACAACCGAAGGAATGAAGGAGTAAAAGGACTTGGTTACCAAAAGCACACAGAAATTCATCAAGTTTCTACATACTTGTAGGAACATAAGGACTTTGTATATATGATATAGTAAAAAAATTTGAACTACCAAATGGGAAGGGACACACTGTCAAATACATTACAAGACTCAAAGAAAACAATATAAAATATGTAGCAGGGCTCTTATCTTTGGATGCTCTGTCCACTGCAATTATACACTCAAGTTAACCCATAACAACTGCATTGTTTATCTATGCAGTTCCTACTACCTAGTGTGTAATAAACCTAGGAAGAGATTCTAAAGCCCATGCCGATTTCCATCCCCCTTGTACACAATGCCCATCAGCTACAGCTAAGCTACAGATCCATTGAGCATAGATTTATTTACATGACTATACCTGGGATTGTTAAAAGTTGTTGTAGAAAGAAATATTATTTCTTTGGAGATAAAAAAAATTACATTAAAAAAATTTTTTAGTCCACCGTTATTACTGTGGAGTTTGTTCCATATGGAATAGATATGTATAGTCATGTGTATTATTTGTAGAGAGCTGGGAGGAAGGTAAAACAAATGAATTCACACTTTACTCCTCACCCACACATGAATGTAGTGCTGATGGATGTATTTTTCCAAACTGCCAGTAGTTATTAGGCTCTTGAGTGTATATGAGTAGAAAAATATGTATCTAACATTTGATCGATCCTTTTTCATAATTTATCGGGGCTCAAAGGCAAAAATCTCTATTGGAATATCCTTGCTTGATAGCCCATATATAAAGTACTGTCGTATGGTTAAGTATGTGTGTGTATAATACTATAGCCCTGAACCAGAAGGTAGAAACGAGCCCTGTTCTTTCTGTTGAGAATTGAGAATTATTATTATTTACGTGACCACAAGAAAAGTTAGAATCAAGGATTTATTATTATGTTTACATTTTATCTACTACTTATAAGCCATTATGCTCTTGCCTATGTTTGTCTTGTGACCACCTTTTTTCACTTTAATGCTCAAACATTGTAATTTATATGGATTCCTCCCTTTATGTACTTCCTCGTCCCCTATGAGTGTATCTACTATGATTGTGAGTGAGCACATGCTTTATTATAATATGTGGGGGTACACACATGTGTCAAAGGATATCATGTACAGTCAATAAATTCTAAAATAATGGTATGGATTTTATTTACTCTCTCAACTACACTCAACACAACCTACATAAACTTGTTTTAGTGTCAACATTGCATTATTGGCAGGTGAATAGCTGTAGAAATGAATTGAATCCAAGCCTCATTATTACTAACTGAAGGGCGAATTAAACTGCACTTTATGCACAAATACTATGCATATTAAAAGATAATGCTCCCTTGCATAAATGATGGTAAGTGACGGGCGAAATGGGGATGAAGTGAGAGGGTGATTGTATACATACGTACTATATAATAGTGCAGTGTAAGTTTGTGAGTATGAGCCACGGCGAGATTTCATTTTGAAATGCCACCGAACAATTATTATTTATGGTAGCCCGTGGACTTAACATTGAAAGTCAGTGAGGTGAAAATAATGGGAAAAGATTGCTTTTCTCTCAACTTAAAGGACTATTAATTATTTTAATATAAAGGATACAGTGCGTGCTCAAATAGAGAGGCAATCATGCGTACGTCAATGTGAGTTTTCTCGAATTGTTTAATACTGGTCAAGCGTCCAATATATACTGAAAAAAATTATTATTAAAATATGAATAAGTGATCACAAAAAAATTAGTTCATTCCTCACACTTTATGAATGTTCTCGTGTCGAGGTTATTATTATTATTGAGTGGTAGGGATACAGCCCTTTTTCATACGTATACAAAAGCGAAGAAAGAAAATCCATTTGAAATCCATTCCTATAAAGTTCTTATGTACCATTATTTACTCCTTCACCATTCAGAAAAGAGACCTTAGTATATGTGCAAAGGGTGAGCGAGCACCCTTTGATTTTAACAGTATATTATGAAAAGGATGGTACGTGCGAGCAGGATGATACATTCAAGCTTAATATTTCTCCTGTGTTTTTTAAAAGTCTCTCTCTCTTTTTCTCTCGGAGCCTTTCAAGCAGTCGGTATGCTCAGTCGACCATGTTCCATTAAATGAATTGACAAGCGATTAGCTTTAAGTGACTGCCAAAATTCACATAAAACTTATGGAAGGATTGTGCCGGCGAGTAGTTTATGAACCACTCTCCTTACATTTAACCCTTATTCATATACATATGTAGGGCCAGGAGAAGAGAAAATTCTATTTTTTAAATCCAAATTGATCCCATATACCGATGTTCTAAATATATACGAGAGTAATGTAACTTACAGCAATGTAATACATATTTTTACATAAATCCACATCTGCCTTGGAAAAAAACCCTGCCTATTGATAATGGAACATTGGTAATAACTCCGGACCTTCTACGTACAGAAAACTGTACTCGCTAAGCTATGCCTGAAAGTTGGACATGTTACTCGTAAAGTAGATATAAAATTTAATGTGGACACAATACGGAGCGGAGCGTATATGTGTAGTAATAAGTTGATAAAATTATGGGAACAACGTGCTTTCTGCGTTAGCTATGTATATAAAACGCACTCCTCTCACAAACTTCACCAGATACACACGAAGGGAAGATAATTTTTCATCGGCAGAGCCAGACGAAAGAAACACGTTCTTTTGACCACATAAATTATTATTATTATTAGATTATGAACAATGAGCCCGCACTGACCCTCGCGCTTTTTAACTTCCCCAAATAATTTTTTTACCATTTATTCCCATTCCTGAACATTTACTTCCCTTCCTTTCTTATATCATATAAACTATGAAGAAATAAAGAAATCAAACATGGACGTGCACGATTGTCTCCCCAATAAATTCATTTCTACTTCAATTTGACCCTCTCTCTCTCTTAAAGGAATTTGAAGTTTTTCAACTTCAATAGACATATCACCCGAGCCGGAAAAAATACTAAAAAAATATACTATAAGATTTAAAGTATTTTTCTTTTAATTGTGCCCATGAAATATCGCAAAAATACGGTTTATATATATTTTGGAGCTATGGTGCAAATATTAAGAGTGTAGAAATTATAAGAGGATTTTTTATGAAATCTGAAAATGCCTAAACGTTTTATAGTTGTCGGTTTATATGAAGAGGATCGTTTTATTTAGAGGCCTGACTTTTGCTATACAACGAAAGAGATCTTAATCTCATGGCATGATCATAACCTACCATTGTCTAAGAAAATAGCTGTTTGCTCAATAAACTTTTTACGCAGGTTTTCTTTCTATAAAAGAGGAGAAAAGCTATGAACGAGATTTGTGCCAAATTGGTAGCAATTCAGTGAATCCAAAGAAGTTGAAGAGTGGATGATTTACATGGAACTTCTTGAGACACAAAATCATATAAATTTAACAACATGTGCAATATTTAATAAACGTAGACATTGCACTTTTTACGACCCTCCTTTTGCTAGTATTTGAGCAATTTAGTACATTGTATAGGAGCAACGGCTATTATTTGGGCACAGACTTGATTGTGAATCCAAAGGGAAAATATCAGGAGGAGGAAAAAAAGTTGGAGAATGAAATAAAGATGGTAACCTTGAAAGTATAATTAATTACCATCTCGAGGAATAATAATGACTAGATTGGTGCAATATAATATGTCAGTTTGTGTACACTTTGTTTTATAGCCAACATGGTTCCGGTCTGTGCGGTCACTTCTTTCTCTAAAGTAGCCAGCCCTTCTCTTTACTCTAAAACTCTCCTGCATACATTTCATGTAAGTACATATATACTCCAACAATAAAATTATGTCTACTATACATGCTATGCTACTCAAGTAACTCAAGTAGTGTAGTTTCAAGATAAGCAATAAGTTGCCTTTCACAAAATATTCCATACATATCGGTAAGAATATTTAACATAGGGAAAATCCATAAGGTATTTTTTTCTAGTGTTTGTCTAGCACGTCAAAGTTGTGATTAAAACTCATTTGGCTTTTGAAAAGCACACGGAACAGGCTGTAGACACGCAGTGCTTTTGAACTACGCAACCTATAATTAAATCAATACTAAAACCATAACTATAGCGCGATCAATCTGTAAATTTTTCCTCTCTCAATGATTATACATACACGGCCTTTTGGTAAAATCTACATCATCAGAGCTGACAGCTAAGTCCAAGTTGAAAAATAACATGTTACAAATTCATTCTTACTTTATTAGTCTCCTAGCTATAGATACTTATCTCTCTCATGGCCGCATTGGTTTAAAAAATCATGTTTCATTTACTATTATCTTGTTTATATTGTCTAATTATTATGCATTGAATTCTTTCCTTCCTTCGATTCTTGAGGTACAGCTACTAAAATTTATAGTACTTGCTTCGATTATTTTTAAGTAATTTTAAATAGAGGTTCCTACAGAAAAAAAATCAGACCTGTCTCAAGATCAGGAGCTACAAAGTTGATAAATAGTGTGTAGGAATCCGTGATACAATAGTAACAAAACGTTTTGGATTTTCTGGCTGACCAGATGATAGACGTGAGCACGGAGTGTACAGATATAGTGGTCTATATAACTCAGGGCTAATTTACTCGTCTAGTCAGACTACTCATCTAATTTCCTCCTCATGAACGACGTGTAAATATTACAATTATTAAAGATAATGGTGAGCTCCGGTTAATTGAGAGCAGGGAGCTGGAAATGAGTGTGTAGTAGCAGGAGATAGAGAGAAAAAAACACCTCCCTTTGATTATTTAAACAGCGTGGGAGTTGAAAGTAATTAAAAGTGCATAAAAGAAATTTGTTCTTGTAATGGTGGAGGGATTTTTCAACTTCACCTTTATATCTCTCAAATTTATACGAATTAAAATCACATTTTCAAATATCTTGCAAACAAAACCCCCTGATTATTAATCTTATACACTCCTCTTGTCAGTTTTTGCAAAAACTGGTTCAGTTTTTTCCTTACTTGCCACTTGCCTCTACTATATCTATATCTAAGCAGACTTGATCCATATATTTATCCACCTATCATTACCATTATCATTTATATAGGGATTTTAATGGAGCAAATATCAGTAATAATTATGCTTTTTTATCATATTTATGTATGTATATTATATGGGATTTTTCTATGTACGCACTTAGGGTATAGAGATATTCAAGTAGTCGTGTCGTGAATAGGTTGAATATTTTATGGCCATTAGCTGTTTTTTTCTTCATTCTTGAATAAACATCCAGTCTATTGTTATTGATGATGTTGAAATACGTATGTGTGTTTCTGAGCTCTTGGAAGATTTATGTAAGGAGAGGTGGCATCAAGAGAGAGAGAGAGGAAAAAAATTATGAATTAAGTATTTAATGGTTTGCGAAAGGGTGGAGAGGAAAAACCAATTTTCGATTATTCTTGTCTCACTCACGTCACAACACTCCACTACTCGCGAGAGAGTCGCTATCAAAATGGCAACCACCATTAAAACGACCACGGCTGGTTTAAGATATGTCTTGTACACGGCAGAAGGAGAGTGGTTAAAAGTGCGTGAGTTTGAATGGCAAGAGGCAACCAGCAGAAAAGAGGAAATGATAATTATTATGTAGTTAATCCATCTATAGCTCTTGGCCGTTGATGCTCCACTACGGCTAGAAAACTAACTCAGAACTTACCTATTAATTATAACTAATTGTACCCTTTAATCTCGTATTGTTCACCCTTTCAGGACTCAAATATACTCTCGACTCAAACCTACACACGGCTCATCCTTTGAATTTTATTGTAAACCTTTTCACACAAAATGCTCACATATCTATGGAGAAAATACCCATGAAGTTCCTTCAGTATTTAATTCCCTACTAATTACTAATTGTAAAATAACTATGAGTGAAATCCTTTATTTTCAATTTCTACGTTTAACCAACCCCGCTGATTTTTCACTTGAAGGGAAATCTTCCCCCGAATTTAATGCATATATGTCAATAAAGAGATGGAGTAATTTTTAAATAATTATTTTTCCTGTAACAATCTTATGCGTCCATATAAAAGCCATTTTTTTTACAAATGGCTGTAATATTGAATAGCAATAAACATTTGGATTTATTCCCGAATATGATGAATGGAAATTTAAATGAAAAACGGAGGTACACACATTGAGAGTAGGAGAGATAATTACGACGCTGAGATATTAGTAATTGACATTAACTGCCAATGCGTGCTTATCATACTCGTTTTGACACGCATAAAGAACCTACGGAAGACTATACAAGGAGAAGAGGGACGGTTGTGCAAATCACCTTTTAATTGTAAACGCATGGTAGTTCAAGTGAAACAATCACGAGTATAGCAGAAGCTTGAGAAGAAATGATGAGCAGTTGAAGAACTTTGTACATGTAATATAGAAGAGCTGCAGAGAAGGAGTTTATTATCAAAATATTGTTTCAATGTGGACAGAGCATTGTATATTGAATGGGAAAAAATACTATCCCTTCTAGGAATAATAATTAGCATAAGATTTTAGTCTAGAGTAAACAAATAAGTTTTTTTTCTCTTTCACCCCTATGCATTTCCCTATACATACTCTGTAATAAATACAGTGCAGTGTGAACTAGCCTGCTGAGCCTGAAGAAGCAGGATCGCGTGATTGCGAAAAGTTAAACTGACATGTTCGATACATGCACCTGTTCCAACTCTTCCCCGCATACAAGACAGACAGGGAAGGATCCAAATGATTGTTGCTCATCTTTTGTTGAAGGACTTTGTGTGTGTGGTGGATGCCGTCATTCATTATTCTCTCATCTAAACAAATGTACATAGAATATTGTTGACTCAACAAGACTGGACCTCACCAAGAGAGTTAAAACGCCTCTTTTCACGATAATAGTCCTCAGCCTGTGTTTCTCAGCATAATATAATCGTGTTAAAGTGTATAAGCTCCATCACTCTCAAAAGATAAATGGCTAGTATATATAAAGTCAGTACAAATAAAATGGTAGCAATGATCATCATAATCATATAGAAATAAGAGCCTCTCTAAAAGATCCCCATTACGGGTGGAAATCGTGCAAAAACCTTGCTAATGATACTTGACCTCCGAAGTCAGCCTGTTCATGACAATGTTCAACAATGTGCATACAAGACAGAATCTCTGTATTTTCTAAAAAATTCTTCCATATTTTTCCACCTCAACCTGAATAACTTGTTCCGATATGTCCCAGCTTCAAACTACTCTTTCTCTCAGAGGCATATGAGGAAAAGAAAAATCGAGGGTTAGTAATTGTAAAGTCATAAAGTACTAAATACCTCGGAGGTTTTTGGCGCAAAATATATAAATGCTACCAATTTCAATTCCCTTCTATATTTTTCTACACTTGGTTTCTGCATACACGTATGTATATGAGAGAAAAGTTAAGGGTAATTTGCTTGAATTCGACACATCTCTCCGTCTTCAATACATATATTTAAAATTTATACACAATATGTCTGTTGAAAGAAACCAAAGAAGTTTGTCAGACATGAAGGATAATCAAATGATTAGACGTGATGGTCTCAGCAAGCCCTCCAGCCTCAAACCAAAGCTAAAAGGCAAGTCTACGGACTATAAAGGCAGTTTTTACTCCTCGACTCACACCATACAATATCATATACTAGCAATAATGATGATGGCAACATGGCTTGAACTTTTTATACATTATCTACATCATGTATTATGCTTGTATGTATTCCTTATCTCGTAAGTTTTTAAAACTTACTGTCTTAACACCAACCCTTCTGCTACTATTCCTTTTTCCTATAGTCGAACGGGACCAGTGTCAGCTCCACACGTTCACTGACCAAATGTTTTTCATACAGTGAGCTTCTACAAATATGTAGGTGTATTTAGATAGGAAACATACATGCACGTACTGATATGCACGTATGTAATGTGTAGCCTTTCAGTATAGCCAAGATAAATGTACAGGTAGTAGTGTGAGTATAGTAATTATGGTATAGGGTAAGTAGGAATAATGTTATTGTGAAGTGTTGAATAGTATACATATGTAATGTCAGGCAGAGTGTGTAGTATTTAAGTGAAAGATGTAGTGGCAAAACCGCGTCTCCCGTTCACATTCATGCAAGTGTGTAATCGTGATTATTTGATTTGGTATTCCAGTCAACGACTAATGTGTGTATCCCCTTGTATGTGTATAGGGGTGTTTTATATTTTAAGCGTAAATACCCATTTCTATATATTTATGTGTTCCTATATATGGAATTATAAGGGGAAAATTCTCATGTGTTTAGCGTAGTAGAAACCATAAACTAATTTCATGATTTTATGCGAAGAAAACCAATACCCACATACTTTGTTTTGAATCAACATCAACCTATTATTATCGTCGACTCTTGCTCACACTCTCATGCATAAAAATCCCTTTTAAGCCCTTACAACAATAACCTCTATCTCTCTCTGCACACTCTTCGTCTTGCCAAACTTTTATCAAAGGCAAACATTACTACTACTCGGAATCAGCATACACCGAAGGAATACCAATACACTAAAAGTTTTTCTCATGAGGAAAAACCCCTGATATTACATAGGAAATGTTGGGCATGTGTTTCATATGTATGATTACTAAATACTACTGTCGAAGTAAGGGAGAATTTATATCATGATCAAGACTCTTCTTTCTTCGAAGGTGAGTGAGCATACAATACATGTATGAGAGAGACCAAAATCATGAGAATATATTTGCTGCTCGTGGGATCAATTCTTTTGTGTATGCATATATTAATGTGTGTATAGAGAGAGCTAGGTATATGAATGACGCTATTTGAATGGAAATTTATAAAAATTCAAACAGCTCATGGTTGGTTTAATTTGAAGGTGCGTAAAGTATATTATTATAAAGGGGGATATGACGTTGATAAACAGTTTATTTGCCTTTGTACGTTTTCAGCAGAAAATTACGTGTAATTAGCAAGGCTTTTTTCTCCGATGAGTGTAAGTATCTACATATATACAAGTTTACATATAAAGTATGGACAAAATTCTCGTAACTTTTATCTTCTTTTTTCTTGATTAATGTTCGAATTAGCACGAGTGCTTTTAGCATTTCTGCACCTTGTACTTAGGCATATCAGGACTAAGATCCTGGCTTTTTTCCATGTATCACACAAGCATATCTTTTCTATGCATACGTGAAGGGGTCTTGCTTTATACACGCACACATCAAAATTCAAGTATGTTCAAGACAAGAAATTTAAGCTAAACCGGAAAATGCTCAATGAGATTTTAAGACGAAAGTTGAAGGAAATACGTGAGGGAGATAAG